>APFE031225922.1:78934-146296 GCA_000404065.3 Pinus taeda | reverse complement strand
CTACTGAAAGGATGGAATGAAAATCAGGGATGAAAGGCAAAGGAGAATCATTTCATCATGCTAAAAAAGAGGAGAAATTGATGAATGGGGATCTAGGAGCAGTTAAGAATTCCTAAACATTCATTCACATGTGAAAGAAACAGCGTAAACAAGATCATTTAAGTATACATGCTCATAGCTACCTCTGAAGAAAACATAGAAAAATGCAGAAATTGAACTTAAAGTGTAGTGAAACAAATCTTAAGCTATTCTTTTTTCCTGCAATTTAGAAGGCGGAACGATGGTAAAAAACATGAAAATTAATAGAGGAGAGAAAAACTTATTGAATCATGTAGAAGCACAGGAATTCCGTAATAATTCCTTGGCCAATGGAACACATCAAGTAGTTTCGCAATCCATGCTTTCAACAATCTTTGATTATAGAAAATATGACAGTTACAGTGCGGGTCTCTACTCGGAGAAATGCTGGTAAGCAAACTAACCAACCTACTACCAACCAACCAACCCCTCACTACATTGTTCAGGGTGGTATATATAAGCAAAATATCAGAAAGACATTCATTACAATTGACCTCAATAGGTCTGCTCGAAAAACTCTTCAAAAATCTAAGTGTTGTTGGAATTAAATGCAGGTAAATCCTTTTGGCTGCGCTAGGGGCAGCTGAATCAGAAAAGATCACAATGTGGCCCTTGGAGGCTTGATGTGATGCTGCTGGAATGATTGTGCTTCGGGAAATGTAGTTTTGCTCTGGTGTGAGTTAAATGTGAAATGATTATGATTTGAGGGCTTTGAGTAGCTTCACCCTTCTCTCTTTAACTCAACTGGAAGGTATTAAACGTTCTCCTGCTTCGGGCCGCTGCTCAAGATTTTCACCGATACTCTTTGCCACTACATTGATGGCTTCCGCCGCCTACTGATACTCTTTGACATGCTTGAAACCTGATGATTTGATCTGTTACACTTTAAAATCTGTCATTGATCTTCTGCTGTCTTTAAACCGGATCAATTTGGCACGATCGGGCGATCTTCGAGCTTTTTCGGCGCAACAAGCTAAGGAATCAAAATATTCCCCAAAGATCCCCCGAAATGGCCTATTTCCCGTAGCGATGTGCGATTAGCGCTTCGTGCTAATCGCACATCGAAAACTGCCTCTGTTTCTTGTTCTGGAGCTCTGAAGTGCGATTTCTCTTCCTGCGCGAATTTTCGCCTTTCTGGCTGCAGACGTCAGCATGGCGTCGGCTGTACGGCGGATGACGTCAGCCTGCGGTGGGACCGTGGTACAGAATGACATGGCAAGGTGCTGATACTGAAGGAGATGCGATGAACTTCTCTGATGCAATCGCAATATCGCATCGGCGGGGAACGGGAAGGTGTTTTGGCTGGACATTTGACGCTTGTGACCACCGACGGCCGATATCACAATATCGCGTCGGGTGGCGAAGGATGGGTCATACTTGCATGGGGAGGAAACTGCTATCTTGCGATGCGATCTAGCTTTATATGGTCTGCGGAGTGGTAAGGAAGTCAGCAAGGGGTTTGTTGTGGTCTGAAGGAGTAAGTAAGTGGGTGCGATAGGAGTTTGAGGCTGCGGAAGGGGTCCGATCACCTCAGAGGGATTTTATACTCTGGAAGGAGTCCATTGTATCTGGAAGAGGGTTTGAAAGGGCGGCATGAGGGTTCTTGCCAAGTTTCAGGCAAACTGGGCAATTTCCGGGGGTACTTATGGTTATTTTTCAACCAGGGGGAGGGATATTTACATAGGGGATGATTTACATAATACTAGTAAGGGGTTGGGAAAATATAAGGAGCTAAATAACAACGTTAGTGGTTAATATGGAGATGGTAGAAAGCGTAAGTTCAGGAGACCTTAGGCTGTTGCAAGGGGATAGAACCACTCTTCAGAGAGAGTATGGAACAACTTTGAGTAAAGCATATCTTTACCCAAGAAAATGGTATGAAAATGATGAAATTTAAGAGGTATCAAGCAGATCTTGACCTCATTTGGGGAAGTTAGTTAATGATTGGGGGAAAGTGGAGAACGGAAGTTAGTTATACCTCTTTTGAGCTTCTCGCATAGAACTACCTGCTGATTGTGTCCTGAGTGAGATGACACCTGAAAACCTGGAACTGACCAGCAGTTAGGATTCAACAACCTCAAAACTACCTACCCATCGTACTTACCTAACATTTTTTTTTTTTTTTTTTTTTTTTTGGGTGCACTTAGACTTGCAAACCCATCATTCCATTTTTCTTTTCACGATTTCCTATCTACGGACTGCCCTTATTTCATCCGAGGGCCCAGATTAAGCTATTGGGCTCCTCTGCTTCTCTACCTGTCTAAGAATCCGCCAAGATTAAACTATTTGGACAGATTTACATTCTCTATATTCTAAAACAGGAAATTTAAACCTAGGGAGACCAAGATTAAGCTGTTTGGACCTCCCTTTAACTGAAAATTGGCGATACCAGGATAACTTCTCAAAAATTTGGAAGGCAATTAAATGAACTATGAGTAGCCTTCTTCACTTGGATACTGTTTAAGTAAATATGGAGCATTGCAGCATGCAAAGTATGACATATTTGGCCTGTAAAATGTCAATCATGAAATATGAGTAACCTGCTACAGCAGGAAGCTAACAGTGGCTCCACTTGGGATGGTTTCTCCCTGTGAGAAGCCAAGAACAGCAGGTCAGAATGCCTTCATCTTTAGTTGTTGCTGTTTTCTGCAAAATCGTCTTCTCCGGCTGCCTTATTAATCCTACCTACCCTAACCAGCACTTACTTTGCTGTTAGGTGAGATCAAATAACCAGTGCAGCCACTTAAGTAACTGAAAAACAAGATGAACTTGCTGACTGATGGTCTTTGAACTTAAAAGCATCATTCGGTCATGTGCCCCCATAATCAAAATTGTGGTATAGAACGATTGCTGTTGATGTATTTGGTCTTCACCGAGAAAGCACGCTAAAGAACTTGCGTCAAGAAGAAGTTCCATGTAGTCTGCAATAGGATCAATGAAAATATTATGTGGGAGAATTTCTTCTGGGTCTTCTTGGTCAGATGGAACAATTTCATCCTCGGTAATAAGTTCCGCAACTGATCCTCCAGTCTCTGTCTTGAACATAGAATCATACAGAATATGTAAGTCAGAAGGTAGCGTTATTTCCCTCTAAGTTGGGGAAGGAAGACTTCGGCATGATTCTGGGTCTTCTTGGTCGGATGGAACAACTGCATCTTCGGTAATAAGCCTAGCAACTGATCCTTTTGTCTCTGTCTTGAACATAGAATCATACAGAATCTGTAAGTCAGCAGGTAGCACTATTTCCCTCTGAGTTGGGGAAGGAAGACTTCGGCATGATTCTGGGTCTTGTTGGTCAGATGGAACAACTGCATCCTCGGTAATAAGCCTAGCAATTGATCCTTCTATCTTTTCCTTGAAACCCAAATCATACTCAATCTGTAATTCGAGTGATAGCGCTATTTCCCTATGGATTAGGGAAGGAAGATTTTGGAAAAATTCTTTAGGGTCGCGGAAATTGTATGATTGTATCGGAGCTTCCAAGAGTTCAATTTCATTCTCATATCTTTCAACAACTAACTCAAGAAAAAGTTTATTCGGGCGGCCTGCTGTTTTTAACAACACCGCTCTGAAAAATTCTTCATTAAGCTCAAACTCTGATAAACTTTTCCTGTATTCGTCTAAAGCCTCATCTAATGAAAGATCTTCCCAGAACTCGGTCATTCTCTCTCACTGTTAATGATTGGGAACATGGACTATTTGGCTGTAAAATTGGTTCGTTCCTTAGTGGAGCCTTTGATTGAAATTGAAGTGGAGTTGCCAGGTGGATGCCTTGACTCCGAAGTGCCTAATCTCTGTCCACCATCAAAGATCAGAACTAAACGTGTAAAGCTCTGAAGAAAAAGGAGCACTTTCTCCAGAAAGCGGAGTTTACAGAAACGAACAAAGCGCTTGAATCCCCAGTGGAGAACACAGGTACAGGTCGACCGAGGCTTTCACAAGTCAGTTTCTTCCTCTGTAGGGTTGCAGACTGCTTTAATGAATTTATCTGAGGAGGTCCCTAGCGGAGTCGCCATTATGTTATCACTCAGGTTGTCCTTAGGCTCCTTATAGGGATACGGCCGAGGTAACCACAAACCAATCTTTGGATTGTAGGTTCTAGCCCACCTGCAATCAGAGAGGGATCTCTCTTTAATGATTCTACTTTGTTGATGATTTTAGGCTAGCTTTTGGCTCAAGGGTGTTTTGTTTGTGATTGGATGGAAGGTAGGATTCTCAAGCAGAGAGGCAAGGTAAGGTGTGACAAGTTTCGAACCATTGGGCGTGGAGTCATGGATTGAGGCTTCCTATTGCGTTTTCTTGGTCACAAAGGGATTATGGAGCGGGATAGCCACACAGGATACAATTATCAATCTACTGAAAGGATGGAATGAAAATCAGGGATGAAAGGCAAAGGAGAATCATTTCATCATGCTGAAAAAGAGGAGAAATGGATGAATGGGGATCTAGGAGCAGTTAAGAATTCCTAAACATTCATTCACATGTGAAAGAAACAGCGTAAACAAGATCATTTACGTATACATGCTCATAGCTACCTCTGAAGAAAACATAGAAAAATGCAAAAATTGAACTTAAGGTGTAGTTAAACAAATCCTAAGCTATTCTTTTTTCCTGCAATTTAGAAGGCGGAACGGTGGTAAAAAACATGAAAATTAACAGAGGAGAGAAACACTTATTGAATCATGTAGAAGCACAGGAATTCCGTAATCATTCCTTGGCCAATGGAACACATCAAGTAGTTTCGCAATCCATGCTTTCAGCAATCTTTGATTATAGAAAATATGACAGTTACAATGCGGGTCTCTACTCGGAGAAATGCTGGTAAGCAAACTAACCAACCTACTACCAACCAACCAACCCCTCACTACATTGTTCAGGGTCGTATATCTAATCAAAATATCGGAAAGACATTCATTACAATTGACCTCAACAGATCTGCTCGAAAAACTCTTCAAAAATCTAAGTGTTGCTCGAATTAAATGCAGGTAAATCCTTTTGGCTGTGCTAGGGGTAGCTGAATCAGAAAAGATCACAATATGGCCCTTGGAGGCTTGATGCGATGCCGCTGGAATGATTGTGCTTTAGGAAATGTAGTTCTGCTTTGGTGTGAGTTAAATGTGAAATGATTATGATTTGAGGGCTTTGAGTAGCTTCGCCCTTCTCTCTTTAACTCAACTGGAAGGTATTAAATGTTCTCCTGCTTCGGGCCGCTGCTCAATATTTTCACCGATACTCTTTGCCGCTACATTGATGGCTTCTGCCGCCTACTGATACTCTTTGACATGCTTGAAACCTGATGATTTGATCTGTTACACTTTAAACTCTGTCATTGATCTTCTGCTGTCTTTAAACCATATCAATTTGGCATGATCGGGCGATCTTCGGGCTTTTTCGGCGTGCAACAGGCTAAGGAATCAAAAGATTCCCCAAAGATCCCCCGAAACGGCCTATTTCCTGTAGCGATGCGCTAATCGCGCATCGCAAACTGCCTCTGTTTCTTGTTCTAGAGCTTCGAAGTGCGATTTCTCTTCCTGCGCGAATTTTCGGCTTTCTGGTTGCTGACGTCAGAATGGCGTCAACTGTACGACGGATGACGTCAGCCTGCGGTGGGACCCTGGTACAGAATGACATGGCGAGGTGCTGATACTGAAGGCGATGCGATGAACTTCTCCGATGCGATCGCAATATCGCATCAGCGGGGAACGGGAAGGTGTTTTGGCTGGACATTTGACGCTTGCGACCGCCGACGTTCGATATCGCGATATCGCGTCGGGTGGCGAAGGATGGGTCATACTTGCATGGGGAGGAAACTGTGATCTTGCGATGCGATCTAGCTTTATATGGTATACGGAGTGGTAAGGAAGTCAGCAAGGGGTTTGATGCGGTCTGAAGGAGTAAGTAAGTGGGTGCGATAGGAGTTTGAGGCTGCGGAAGGGGTCCGATCACCTCAGAGGGATTTTATACTTTGGAAGGAGTCCATTGTATCTGGAAGATGGTTTGAAAGGGCGGCATGAGGGTTCTTGCCGAGTTTCAGGCAAACTGGGCAATTCCCGTGGGTACTTATGGTTATTTTTCAACCAGGGGGAGGGATATTTACATAGGGGATGATTTACATAATACTAGTAAGGGGATGGGAAAATATAAGGAGCTAAATAGTAACGTTAGTGGTTAATATGGAGATGGTAAGAAAGCACTAAGTTCAGGAGACCTTAGGCTGTTGCAAGGGGATAGAACCACTCTTCAGAGAGAGTATGGAACAACTTTGAGTAAAGCAGATCTTTACCCAAGCAAATGGTATGAAAATGATGAAATTTAAGAGGTATCAAGCAGATCTTGACCTCTTTTGGGGAAGTTAGTTAATGATTGGGGGAAAGTGGAGAACGGAAGTTAGTTATACCTCTTTTGAGCTTCTCGCATAGAACTGCCTACTGATTGTGTCCTGAGTGAGATGAAACCTAAAAACCTGGAACTGACCAGCAGTTAGGATTCAGCAACCTCAAAACTACCAACACAACCTACTTACCTAACATTTTTTTATTTTTTTTTATTTGGGTGCACTTAGACTTGCAAACCCATCATTCCATTTTTCTTTTCATGATTTCCTATCTACGGACAACCCTTATTTCATCCAAGGGCCCAGATTAAGCTGTTGGGCTCCTCTGCTTCTCTACATATCTAAGAATCCACCAAGATTAAACTGTTTGGACAGATTTACATTCTCTATATTCTAAAACAGGAAATTTAAACCTAGGGAGACCAAGATTAAGCTGTTTGGACCTCCCTTTAACTGAAAATTGGCGATACCGGGATAACTTCTCAAAAATTTGGAAGGCAATTAAATGAACTCTGAGTAGCCTTCTTCACTTGGAGACTGTTTAAGAAAATATGGAGCATTGCAGCATGCAAAGTATGACATATTTGGCCTGTAAAATGTCAATCATGAAATATGAGTAACTTGCTGCAGCAGGAAGCTAACAGGCCTTAAGGGAGAAGATATGATATATTGATACTATAGTGAGATTATCCCTGATCGAGTCTGATGAAATCCCTGTGCCTCCTACACTCTCCAATGATTCAAGAAACCCTTATTTCCTTGTTGGAGATATCCTTCATCTTTCTTGAGATATCCTTGTATTGGAGATGGAGGAAGATTGTTGAGGTCGGGAAAGGAAAGATCCGGAGGATGGTTCCACTTGGAGCCAGAGAAGGACTCAGTTCATATTTCTCCACTTTACTTGTAGATAAATTCGATAAAGGAATGTTGTTCTGTTTCTTATTTAAATGTGTTTATGCATCTATTTATATTGTAATTCATTTATTAATCTTACATTGATACGTAATTTTTCATTCATTTATATGATTTAAGGTTAATATCATGAAGATGCTTTATGTTTTGACTACTATATATGTTTCATTTGAATAATTTTCAGGATTTGAAGACATCAAGAGAAGCTAAGGATTTGCACCCTGCGGGATCTACTCAAACGTAGGACTTTTGGGTAAGGAAACTATTACGCAGTTCAGTAGAATAAGCATTTAGGTTGATTCCCTAAGCATTTCTTGTTGTGGTTTGCCCTCCACTCTATTGGGGTTCTTAACCCAAGACCTTAGGGTGTTCTCAACCGCAACAACAGTACCCAAAGTAGAGATGGTCCTTGAAGTTCTTTGTAATCTGCATGCACATAGCACCTATACTAAGATATTAACTCTCAGATGACTTGCACACTCTTCCGAGAGTCCCATGCTTATTTATAGTTTCACATATCTTGACACTCCATGAAGGTGACCATTATGTTCTTATTTACCACAACCATTCAATCTTGCAAAGTAGTCAATTTCTTCCCTTAAGCACTCGAATTTATTTCTGCTACAAATGTTGTCCTTTGTTTCTTGTTGCATAGTCTTCCATAGCGTTTTCCCTTTTCTTCAATTACCAACTCCTTTGTGCATTCATTCAATATCACACCATCCAACCCATACATTCTCTAAATCTCTACACTTCCTTATCTGAGTGATTCCATATCGCAACAATTCCATATCACAATCTTCACATTGGTGTAGAATTCTAATATTCTAATCCTTTGATTGTTGATCTCCTTCAGCATAGCCCTCACAGTGCTTATCATCATAGGACCTCTAGCTATGACCTGTCACTTCGCATTAAGGTGTTAAGCCTTCAGACTCTCCCAGGGACCATTATCCCTTTGTTAACACCTCTCTAGCCTTGGTTCGTTGAGCTCTTACGACCATGTCCCAGCCTAATATCAAAAGCCCTCTATATCAGAACTTTTCAACACTTCAACTGTTATAGAGTTCTAACATCTTCAATCCTCCAATCACTGACTTCCGATACGACATCATCACTGCTACGTGGCGAATCCTTAGAGGTGACACGTGTCACCCGATTTTGGCCCATTAGACCACCGAATATGGTTAAATATGCCTGCCATGTGTCCTACCACACTGCCACTTCATGTTGATGCTATCTGCCACTATAGCTTATAAGATCCATTCATATGCTACCATGTGTCCTTCTGGAGGAGAGAGATGAGGACTCGCCAACCTTTGGTTTTTCAACGAAAACCGTCATTAATCCTCTTTTGGCATTCCTTAGCACTTTTAAAGGATTATCGACACTTAGTTATATCACAACTTTATGTGCTTTACTCACTTGACTATGTTCTGATAGTCAAATCTCTAGGGTTCTAATTTTCTCCAACCTTCGATACAACCCTCTCTGATGTACTGAACCTTTGATTTCCGATCTCATCAATTATGCTGATACACTAACATCTTGATCTACGATATTCGATGCAGTAACATGCTGATCTCTTATATTGTATCGATCTCTAATATCTTGGCCTTCTATTATAGGGGCTACAACCACCCTCCAAAATTTTTCCTTAGCTTCATTTTGGAGCCTCCCTACCAACCTTCATAGTAGCATGTCTTGCTTCATCAAGTACACAAGCTCTAGTGATTTTCTTGTAGAGAGACATATTGTTGATCAAACCTTGATGCATTTCCCTCATAGGCTATTCATCCAAACTTGGTCCAGTAGTAGGTGGAGCAACTCCAAGAATTTGCACAAATCTAGAGGAAACCAACCTTCCCTCTAGAAATTTCACAACCTGACTGGTAGCCTACTAGGCCCCATAATTTCACAATTCTATTGAGCAAGCTTCACCTAGAAAATTGTGCAATCCTTCCCAATTGGGCTACGTAGCTTAGGATTTGTGCAAATTTGGGCAACAGTCAGCTGCTCTACCCAAAAACTGCACAAATCTTCTGAGCAGCCAGCCCAGCTTCCAGCAATAAATGCGCATTTTCTCCCAGCAGTCTCTTGCATGTGCATCTGAGTTGGCCAGTTCCCTTCGGTATCAAGTAAAATAGACTTGCATGCATGGGCTTCTTCTTCCGTGGAAACCTGCAAAGGAATCCCTTGTTTCAGGGATCTATTTTTGGCAGTTGGAGGTTGCATGCAAGGATCATTTCAAGAATCTCCCACCAAGTGTCGCTTTCCCTAGATTTGTGGCATGCACTTCACAACCTCAATTTTATCAAAACTTATGAAATAGACACTACAAATCTCATTCCTCACATCAATCTTGTAGCTCTAACATCCCACATCGCAACCAAGAGCTATCAGCACATTCAACTCAGTTGTTTTGGGGTAAGCCCACTTTCCATGTCTTGTGTTACATTTTTGGTGCTTTTTGTGTTTCTCTTCATGGTAACACTGTCTGCTTGATTTCAGTGAGCGCTTGTTTTCGTTTGATACATACTAGCTTGTATTAGCACCGTTTCAGTTTTCATTGCTATCTCACTGTTGTCGCATGCATGAAACTGTTTTGCATGAATGGTCACCGATTCGACGACTTGCTTCACCCACATGCATGTTGATATGTTTACTGAATCTTTCATTCAATCATTGCATGCACTGTTAACCACTTCTTCTTTCACTTAATGTCTCCATGCATTCATTTTCATATTTACTTTCAGTTGCCCATCTTCGAGTCTGGCCAACATTGCCCCGGACTCTGCCTTCACTAAGACAACATTATGCAATCTGGGGGAGGAAGGCTTTGTCTTCATCTCAAGAAATGCACATTTCTACCCTGGCATTGTCCTCTAGGACTGTTTTGTCCATTTCTGAGGGACAGTGACTGCTGGCCCAGAAAATTGCACAGTGCAATCATTGAGCTTGAAACCGTTGCCAGCTAAGATTGCACATTGTGCAATTCCAACAGTCAACAGATAGACTGGACTATGGATTACGCAATTCCAACAATCTATTAGCCTCCTAGTAGCCCAGACTATGCCTTGCGTAGTCTTGGTAGTCAGTCTCCTGACCTCCTGGAGGAAATTGAGTGACCTTCATGATCAGTCACATAGGTATGTTGCAAGTCAGTTCTCAAGTTCATTTTCATTTTTGACTGACAGATTGCTTTCCATGAGTGTCGCCATGTATCCAGGTATCACGGGTTTTCATCTCCCTCTCAAGAGCATAGGTACAATGGTTTCCAGGAGAGTAGATTTGAAGACATCGGTGAGAGCAGAATTGGGGATGCAGTCGATCAAGTGTCTATGAGCTTGCCTGCTCACAAAGACATCAAGTTGTTCGTAGACAAGTACATCAAGATATGATAGCAGCAACATCACAGTGAGTAGCAACCAAACAGTGAGCAGCATCATGAACAACAGTTGAAGGCAGCATACCGGATGCAATGAATGCAAGACGAAGGTTGTTGACAACACAGAGGTGGAACAAAGTTGCAAGCTCAAGAAGATCCACCGATAATGAAAGCAACATTGGAGACTCAGGCTATGAGGAGAGAGCATGATCACACGAAGAAAGAGAATGGAACAAAGAAGGATTTGGATGTGTTGAATTAGCAACTCAAGGGAGATCATGAGCTACACAGACAAGTGAATGAGTTGCAATAGGAACATGAATAGCAGGGGGTGCAACATGCACTCATGGATGAAACTATGCTGGTACAAGTTATCGATCCATCCTAGCAGCTAGGATGGAGCAGACATGGTGAGCAGTGTTGTTGATCAAATGCAAGGGATTCAGCAACATGCGTGACATTGTGTGCACACATGCAGTCCAACCCATTCATCACACTCACCAAGGCGAAGACAAGAAGAAAGTCCAACTATAGCTGAACTGTGCATGATCACTAGCACACACTGGAAGATCAACATGGATGTTATGAATTAGTGTGTTGCTGGTTTGGTTGCACCAAGAAGACCATAAGCATGATAGTAGACAAGTTGGACAAAGGAGCCACACCAATGCACCCAGATGCAATGGAGGCAAGAGTTTGCTTCAGCAAGATGTCACCAATGGGTGCATGCACACCATCATGGAGGACCAAGCTTCGCATCATCTCACCATGTTCACCATCACAATCATGTCAAAGAGTTGGTCTCACCTCAATGGACCGAGTGTCAGTGATGTCTTGCATGGCTTGCTCAAGCCATTTTGTCTCACATGAGCACATGTGCATTGTAATGTAACGTCGTGCCAAGTGCAAGTTCAAGTGTCAATAGTTGGATGTAACAGTCATAGAGTAGATGAAGAGTCATGATGGTAGATGAACTATCACAAAGGGGAATGTCAAGGGTCACCCCACCCTTTCTATAAATAAAACCTCATAACTCATTGTAAAGGATTTTGGTCAGCCAAGCTTCGATATGAGTATCTTAGAGAAAGCTTGGATAGTATTGTAATGAGCCTTTGTTTCTCCACTACGCAAAGCTAGTTGATCTCTTTGGAGGAGAAGGTGGTTGTGGCTGTAACATTCCACTATTAGAACTAGTGGTTGGACATGGATGTATTGTATGACTAGAACTTACACTTAATATAACATAGCCAACACTTTTCATGCATATGTTGTATTGTATTCTATGCTATCTGTTTTACTCTAAATGATATATATATTTGTTTTCTTATGCATGAATGTATGGACTATTTTGTATAAGTTTGTATGGATATTTCTAAAATGTGTTGTTGGTTTAACCATCACTTTGAATTTCTCGTTAACTTGCTTTCTAGCTTGTGATGCATCTTCGCTCATGTGTTCCCTTCCAAGTCGTGTACTATTACAGGTTTCCAAGGGGCTCACTCCCCTCACCCTTAGTGTGTTAGAACCTTTCATGCACCTTCATTGGCTTGCTGTAGCTATCACACCCATGCTACCAACAGAGACATCTTACTTGGCTCTATGCGAAATTGTGGTCAAGGCACTACTGTACAACCCACTGCTGGGACTCCTACACCAAATGGTCTGAGGTCTAATTGGGACATCTTATCGGGGAGATCCCCTTACACGTTGGCAGGTCCAACACCCACAAAATTTTGGTGCTAGAAGAAGGGCCAGATGACAAGCTAAGTCCTCACATTAGTTTTGAATCTCTACACGTCTATCATGACTAACTACTTAGTTGCTCTTCCGGAATGTATGTCTTATGGAAACGATTTCACTATCTTGGAAAAGTTATCAGATAGCTTGTCTCATAAAACATATTATGGTGGAGGCTATGCAACCTTAGTTACACTCACATTCAGCGTTATAGGCTTATGCGAAAGACATGGATTCCTTAAAGAATACATGAGCTACACTTTGTTCATCTAGACGCTTCAAGGGAACCTAATGCACTGGTGTGCCACACTACCATAAAAATATTTTCATTCTCCTGTTCATATGGTCGCAGAGATAGAGCATGCTTTCAATCTATTTGACCATGAAGCACTTGATCAAGAAATTATGAAATTACAAAAATCACCCGATGAATTTGTTGATCAGTTTTACACACACTATTGTAATCTTTCATACCAATTTCCTGAAGATGAAATTGATTGGGAATCTCTTTATGGAAGATTTGAGTATCTTCTTCACATATCTGAACCCCACTTAGCACACTTCAGTGATGGAGCTACATAATCACAAGTAGGCACAATTGTTGTCACAAGTGACTATCCACCTTCACCTCATCAAACAGCGCCACCACCATGGAGTGATGTGGGAGATCATGCACACACCTATGTTGAACTGTCACATCCTTCCACCCCACTTGCTTTGGATAAATATGCATATTTGGCTTGAAATCCTATTGGTTGTCACATGGATTTGTTCCCTTGACCTCCGTCTTTGCGTTCTATTGATCATCCGGATTGTACTGCCTTGTGTTCTCCCATTCCGAACTCCTCACCTTATGTGAATGAGGATCAAGTTATCGACAGAGTTGGTGTTAGGTAGCCGACTTGTGCCATCATTCATGATGAGTGTGTGTAGGAAGATAATGAAGAACTCGCGGTGAAGGATGACCCTCGTCCAACCCCGCCGCATCCACTTCATCATGACATCCCTTGTGATTCTGCCATTACTGATTTCCCCTTTGAATACCCATTTCTAGATGTTTCTACTTCTGATCATTCACAGCATACGTCGGATGTCAGTTTGTCATTACAGTGTGGAGAGGACACATCTTCCTTAGAAAATCCATCTAACCTATCATCCATCTTTCCTGAAAACACAGAGGGTGAACATATTTTCTTCCCATCTACCCCTCTGACCGATTCATCAAATCATGAGGATGGTAACAAACATCCTAATTTTTTTTCTCTTGGTTGTCATGATTTATCTACTTCCTCATCTGATCACAATGTTGATGCAATTGTTGTTAACCTATCTAAGACACTGGTCTACAATGATCTATATGTGAACGAAGTCAAAACCTCTAAACTGTCGAGGCACTTTAGCTCGAGCTAATGGTAATGTTAGGCTCTCACTGTCCTAAGGTTGGTTTCACTTTCGGTCAGGAAATTGTTGTAACACTCAAGGCTCCTCATCACTCTCTTCTTTGCATTGAAGATCAACTGAAAACCTAGATTTCGCTTCCTACACTCGAACTACATGATCCCATCGCTCATGCGTTGGAGAAATCTTACACAGCAAGCACACATCCACAACATAAGTGGTCTACCTTTCTCACGTTTGCTTGCATGTCACAGTCAAGAGAATGCACACACTCAACATCTTCATGTAGTGTAGCACAACACCATGGCAGCTCCAAAGAGTGCATGTCATGCACTTTCACTCATCTCTATTTTGTGGTCGCTTGTAAACTTGGAGTGTGTTTGTCTTCACTGTTATATCTTTCTTGTTTGCTGGTTTGCATAGCTATCTTATTCACAAACCATGCCTTCACCAACATGGGTCAACCAATGCACCTGCCGCTACATTGGAAGTATCACTTCTCGTGAGATGGCCCATGCACCATTAGCTTAGGAGTAGGAGTAGTGTTTTCTTTCAGTTTGTTTGCTTGCATGCTTTTTTTCTTACTTGCTTTGTTGGTTTCTTCGCTTTCTTGCTTGTTTTCTTACTCGCTTTACTTTCGCTTTTTCTTCTGCTTCTGCTTTTCTTTATTGTTTGTTTTCTTGTTTTTCTCGTAGGTTAGTTTCGCATGAAACCATGTATGACTCTTGAAACAAGCTAGGTAAACTATGAAAGGACTTCTACAACTATCAACATTTGGTTATCTGTTGTTCACTCTTATGTAAGAACTTGTTGTCTTCAGTCCATGATACATCAATGGAAAATACATACTGTTCGAAGTGAACCTTGGTGAAAACACAGAGCTTGCGCGCTCACTAGTATCACCTACTCTAGTCGGTTGTTTTTGGGTTAATCCTTGTCAGCTCAGTCAAGTAGAGTAAGGTGAGGGGGAAAACCTTAATAGGCATGTTAGAGGTATAATAAACTACTTCTCTACAAGAATAACCTCTTCTTCTCTCAATAAGTTGGGATCCCTCTTCCACCTCTAAAATGAATAAGTGCTATGCACAGCTATGAAGATGAAAAATGAAAAATGAAAAAGTGAAAAAAAAAATGAAAAAATGAAAATGAATTAGGCAAAAGAAGAGAAAGGCTTCCTGTACAGCGAGGTGATGCAAGTAACTCTGTCGAGGTACTGACCAAGCTCATTGGCAATGGAGCCATGCTTGTGTTCCTATGTGACTCTATCAGGGTGTTGTCCAGGCCTGCTGGTAACGGAGCAACACCAGAGATGAAACTAAGACTCTGATGACTATACTCTTGTGCACCAATATACCCCTCAACACCAATCGAAACATATGTGTTGCCTTGGCTTGGAATGTGTGTCAATCGACCAAGAGCTCAGCAGATGCTACATCTTACAATCAAGCTAGTGTGAAACTGAGACAAGCTGAGAACTGAACAATACTTCGGAGGTGTTAGACTTGCTTTTCATGAAAAAGGTCCATTTAGAGAGCTAGAGTTCTACTAGTGTGTCACCAAGTGTTGTAGTAGCTACAACCACCCTCCAAAATTGTGCCTTTCCTTTGTTTTGGAGCCTCCCTACTATTGGGGTCCTATAATAATAGGATTCATAATTTTGAATTGGCTATGGTTAGTCTTGTAATATTGTACATACTTTTGCTTTTTGCAAAATGTTTTCCATTTTGAAAATTTAAAAATGTAAAGGTGGTTTGTCCTAAAATAATAATCAAAGGACAAAAAGAAAGAAAAAGATAAAAAAAGTGAAAAATATGAACCCCAAAAAGAAATAAAACAGATCATGAAAGTGTGTAAATTCATATGCCACTACTTTTTCCTTTACTTTGTAAGATAAGGTTGTGTGCAGCTTGTCAGAAATGCCACAATCCATGATGGTCAAATAGCTCAATCTTGACTCATTCATGCTTTAAATTTTATGGTCATAGATAGAGAATAACCATCTAGCCAAACTGTTTAAGCTTGGAAGATCAGTAGTTAGGTAGAGAATAAAAATGAGCTCATCAGTTTAATTTGAGCCATTGGAAGTTATAAGGTTAGAATTAGATAGTTTGCTTGTCAAAAGAAAACGAAATAAAGGGTTAGCAAGCTTAAATGCACCCAATAAGATGAAGAAAAAATGTTAGAATAAATAAAGGGTAGGTAGAAGAAAGGTTGCAAATGCACAAGGTTGTTGATCCAAAGAGCACATTTATCATGCTTAATCCTATGTTTCATGTGCAGGAGGAAATGTGAGAAAGAAAAGATATTCAAAAGCTTGTTTAACTAATTTTCCATCGTTTCACTATACCCCCACATGATTATTTGCTAATTTCCCCATTTTTCCTCCATCACTTATAAATACCCTTTGTCCCTTCTTTTTTATCTGTATCCCTTGGTTTCACACATTTCCCATTTCAAATATGACTTTCCCCCATCTTAATTTCCCTATTCCTAACTAAAACCCATAAAAACCCCCTTATCCTATGTTTTTATGTCCCCTCTTTATCTAATTAATTTCCATGTTTCATATTTCCCCGATAAACCCTTTTTAACCCACCAACCCTTGGTGCAGTTAAAAAACCCCTACCACATCACCCATGGTCCCACTTTATTGACCCCCTGCTTATCTTAAAAAAAACCCGACTTTATTGGTTAATTAATTATATTTCTATGTAATTAAACCTTGGGCCCCGCAAATCCCTTTCTTGATTCCCTTCGTGCAACTTAACCATGAGATAGCCTTTCGATCTCCTACCCCCATATATGATGGTGCACATCAGGTTCATCAATTGATCAATAACAACCCAAGAGGACGTGAGATTCACAGTTTTGCCTGGGCACTATTCTGTTACCTGGCGGCACCAGGTGAGATCGTGTGTTCGCGAAAAATACGGCGCACCCTCCAAAAGCGGTGCGATGGCCCACAAAACCACCTCCCCGCCCATACCAAAAACTGCCCACTTTTCATTTATAGTTCTCGTGCCCAAACGTGACTGTTACCTGTTAAAAAGCCAGAAAAGCCCCAATTCACTCTTTTCGCTCATTTTTCACTGTAATTTCTGCTTAGCCATTGGAACACCCTGAAACCTCTGTGACCAATTTAACCACTGTCTACCACTTGAAAAAGCTCTGGACACCTAATTAAAGTAACCAGTTGATAGCTGAAGCCATTGTACCCTCTGCATTCACCAATGAACCTAGTTTGTAGGCCAGACCATCGATTTCCAGGCATTCTTGGGAAAAACTAGAACGACCTTTCAATTTGAAAATGAACAATTTAAATTGAAAGCTTAATTGATTGAATTAATTAAAGAAACTTAGATAAATTGAAAAGAAACCTGTTATACACCCCAAACCCTTGTGCAGACTATAATTACCCACCCACTCTACCAGAATTTCCAAAACTCACTCCTAAAACCCCTCAAATCATAATTCATATCTCTAAACCCAATTATGGCTTACCAAACCTCTTTGGACGTGAGACCTCTACAAACCCCTCACCTGGACATTGACCACCCTGCATTAGTAGACAAATATTTCAAAATAAAGGATACAACTTCCCCTGCTTACCTTCTAAAGCTCTACTGCTGGAGTAAGGACACATTCTTGAACCAGAATGATGACATTTACATGTGGGAGTCTAATTTGCATAAGTATTTGCTACCAGAAGTACACCCATTCCCAAACATCATCCACTTCTTCATGCTTGCTACATTCCCAGCCAAGGAGCCATTGTCACCCCTAACCAACAAGTATTGTTTACCATCACTATAGAATCCATTAACCAAATGCCGCAGGTGCAACAAAGCCCTAATGAGACCCCACTGTCTATTGGAGACTTGTTGGACCTCTATACCAAGTTAGGCTTTCCTAGAATAGCCCAAATTTTCCAAACTTTCATCATAGAGGAATGTCATAAGCACAAAGATAGTCCCCCTTATGCTGCCACCATTTTTTCTGAGAGAGGCAAACATATTATTACCGTGCTCTCTCGCATTTTAGGATATACCATAGGTGAGCATGTGGATGAGGTTGTCTTGACCTTTCTTTCCATGTTTATCCCAAGAAAACCTCCTGCTGTTATTTACAACTATGCTCAGTTCATTACAGACAAGATTTATGAACATTTCACCAAATTACCTACTGAAAGAGTCTTCAAGCACTCTTCTATATTATTTTATAAGTTCTTGTATTATTAATCAGATAAATTCCCTGTCAGCATCTAGAAGTTGGATACCAAAGGAAATCAAAGATCAATTATTTATTGGACACACTTGATCCAAAAGTACTCCTCTACATTCACTTATAAGGTCTTCTTTGATTCATTTGTCCATCGAGTCATGAATATGCTAACCAGTAGCCCTCATCCCAAAATCAACGAAGAGATAAAATGGGTGTTATAGTTGGCCAAGAACAATAAGGTGGGAGACTGGTATCTATTCTAGAACCACACAAAGATAAGAATTTATGGATGCCAACGTGCCCCTTACAAACTTCGCAAATACCTTCCAATGAGGATATTTGCACTAGAATATTTTAGGCAGATTATCAATTCTCATGAAGTCAAATTCCTAGAAGCTAGGAAGAAAACCCAATTCAAAATGAAAAATCAATTGGGCCCCTTCATTTGCAATACTAGAGAAGCTGGACTAGAGGCTGATAAGATGTTGCAGCAAATGAAGTTCAAAAATAGTTTTATGTGGCAGTATGACCCTCATGGATTAATAAATAAACTGAGGATCAATGTCAATTTAGGACCTTTCATCCATCATCCCAAACTAGACATTGAGAGGTTTGTCAACCAATCAGAATGGTTGGAAAACACCCTAATTGACATGGATAGTAAAATAGTGGATGTAGAAAATACATTGATTAATGTAGAAAGACAGATTGATGAAAGTCCTTTCCTGTAGGTTCCAGAACTAGGAGAACCAATTAATATTCCTCCTGTTTTACAGACTCCTACAAATGAGGAGAGAAACCCAAAGAGAAATAGGGAGGAGGGTTCCAGTTCAGCTATGGAAACCATAGATGAGTAGTTTGAGATTAGTTACAGGAAGAGGCCCAAGATGAATCCTGTAACTGAACCGGAGGACACTATTGAATCAGTGGAAATCACTAGCACTGATACAATGGTGGAAAGAAGCAAAGATACAACAGCTTCAGGAGAAACACAACAACCCTCAACATCTAACACGCAACTGATTGAGAGACAACTCAGTGTTGAGGTTTCTTCTTTCACCAGGCCAACAGGTAAAGAAAAGGATATCAAGGACATATACAAGGAGATCAAGTTGAGAAATGAGAAGGTGAAGGCCAAAACCTATGCTCAATACTTCAAACACACACCAACAAATCAAAGCAGGTTGATGTCAGCTTTTGAAATCAAAACAGGGAAAATGCAGGTGTCCTTGGAAAATAGGATCAAGTCATTGGAGGACTTGGTAATTGAGCTAGGACATGATCCCAATGAAATCAAAGAGCTGAGAAATTGATCAAGAAGAAGAATGAGGACATGCAACTCTCAAAAGACAACTGAAACTTCCTCATTCAGAGCACCTACAAACAAAAGAGGTCCTGGAGAGCCAAACACATCAGGAGGAGATGATGGACCTAGTTCTACAATTGAATGATCAACTAAAGAAAATGGAAAAGGAGCTAGATAGCTTGATATAGTTAAAACAAGCTAGTCTTGAGATTTCCCTTGCCATTGTTATCCCAACAGTTACTACTACAGTACCATCCACCTTGGCAGCATCATTAGCTCCTACAGCTCCAATGGCTACTATACTACTAGCTTCTACATTGTCTACATTAGCACCAGGGTCAATAGCAGTAGCTCAGCCAGGTGATGAGGCAAGTAAGTTGGTTAAAGAAATGGAAGACATGTCCATTTAGACCACCTAAATGAACAAGCTCAAGGAAAAGGTAACTAGTCTAGAGACTGACTATAAGCTTGCACAAATTATGCATAAAGAAGAAGTGTAGAAATCAATGAGGATGAATGAAAGAATAAAAATCTTGGAGAAGGAATTGACTTTGAAGGAACCACTTGGCCAAGCCAAGGAACAATTGTGGGACAATATCATTGACTCTATAAATGATATTTGGCCATCCATCCAAGTAATTTTTTAGCAAACTAACTTAGTGAAGCAGGCTACAGAAGCCATACAAAGAGTGAAAAGAAAAATGGGAGACATGCCAAAGGAAGACACTAGGATCATTCACTTCCTCAACTCCAAAAACAAGTATGAATTACAGGAGCTGGAGATACCTAAAAGGACAGGTACAATACTAGAAGTAAAAAGGGTCCTCACCAAGAGGAATTTGATGATGAACCTAGAAGATAAATGCAAAATCATGCAACTGGCTATAGGCAGATTCATGGTTAAGTTTGAAGTTTTGAGGCAAAAGGGTATACCAAATCCCTTAGTAATAAATGATAAATTAATGCCATAAGAGGACTACAATAGAAGAATTAGAGAAGTGGCTGGAGATCAGGTAAATACTTTCTCTATGAAGGGGATGCCAACTAGAAAGGTCCTATACCAAACTTTTGAGAGCTTAGGTAAAACACCTTTTTGTGAATAAACCCACTTTTTCCAAGTACACCGAGGTAGATGAAATTTATAGGAAGACGATAAATATACAATTACTAGATGCAGAAACATGGGAGAAATTGAATGACTTACTGTAGAAATACATAGTCAAATGTAAAAATGTACAGTAAGGGTGAAAATGCACAGTAAAAGGATAATGATAGATCAACCAGGTAAAAGAGTACCAGTTGAAAGTATATCAGTTGAAAGGTCAGAGTGAAAATAACATCCAGCATGAAGACCAACAACAAAGCAGAGAATAAAAGGAAAAATATTAGAGCATAAAGACAGCACAACCTAATAAATAGGGACAACATACAATAGTTGAGCATTTGTCTCTATCTTCTTGCATGAAGATATTTCTTTCTCCTACATTAATTCCCAAGATAGTTTGGGATATTTTGTAAATTATTTTTGTATAATACTTCATAATTCAAAGTATTGAGGGTGGATTGTTATACATTTGTAGAGTTATTTTGATCATAAACCTAAGGGTTATTCTACCAATTTTTCAAGTCAGTAGACCATAGCAAGTAATAAAGAGATTGCATCACAGGATTCATGTGTTGAACTATTACAGTGAAGTACTTTCTTTGTCAAACTTATTATTTTCTCATGTTTTTCATAAACTTAAATGTTATATAAAGTTGAATGAATTGACTGGAAATTTACCTCAGAAATTGTTTAAATACACTATGTCTTGAACAATTGATCATTTCTATGTTTTCTTCTGATATCCGGGTCTGATAATCCTTAATTTCTCTCCCATCCCGATTGACCTCTTTCACTTTCTTCATAATCTAGCCTAAGGAACCCTTAGTTGCTCCTTGGATCCGATTGAAAACCACATCACCATCCAGCCTTGAGATGTGAAATAACTTTGCTATCTTTCCCTATAGACACTGTTTTTAGAACTTGATCCAGTCCTATTTGCTTGACATTTGATCCCATAGCCCAATGGTAAAATACACCCCTCTTTTCATCTAAGTAAGTGATCCCGCCACCAAATCCAAATCAAAACCCAAGTACAATCATAACTAACCTAAAATCAAACAACTAAATAAATTTAAAACATAAAGAGAGAGCCCTCTTTGAGCATTACGAAGGCTAGATCCTAATCTCCAAAGTAGGTTTGTGGTTAGCTCTAATCATTTCTTTATAATCAACTCTAGGGAAATATTGGAGTGATAACACCTACCAACCTTAACAACAACATGTCTTGCTTCATCAAGTACACAAACTCCAATGGTTTTCTTGCAGAGAGACATCTTGTCGATCAAACCTTGATGCATTTTCCTCACATGTTGTTCATCCAGACTTGGTCCAGCAGTAGGCAAATAAGCTCCTTCAAGAATTTGCACAAATCCGAAGGGCAACTAGCCTTCTCTCCAATAATTGTGCAATCCTGATTGGCAACCTACTGGGCCCCAGAATTATGCAATTCTGCTTAGCAAGCTTCCCCCATAAAATTGTGCAATCCTTCCCAGTTGGGCTGCTTAGCCCAAAATTTTTGCAAATCTTGGTAGCAGTCAGCTACTCTGGCTAGAAATTGTGCAAATCTTCTGAGCAACTAGCTAGCTCCAAGCTATAAATGTGCATTTTCTCCCAACAGTTCAACAATCTCTTGCATGTGCAGCTGAGTTGACTGGTTCCCTCCAAGACCAAGAAAAACAGACTTGCATGCGTGGGCTACTTCTCCCAAGGCAACATGCAAAGGCATCCCTTGTTTTAGGGATCTATTTTTGGTAGTTGGAGGTTGCATGCAAGGATCATTTCAGGAATCTCCCACCAAGTCTCGCTTTCCCTAGATTTATTGCATGCACGTCACAACCTCAATTTTATCATAATGCATCAACCAGATGCTACAGAGCTCATTCCTCACATCAATCTTGCAACTCTTGACATCCCACATGGCATCTAGGAGCTATCAGCACATTCATCTCAACTATTTTGGGGTAAGCCCACTTTCCATGTTTTGTGTTGCATTTATGGCGCTTTTTGTGTTTCGCTTCGTGGGAACACTGTCTGCTTGATTTTAGTGAGCGTTTTTTGTTGTTTTGATATATACTAGCCTGTAATAGAACCATTTCAATTTTCATTGCTAACTCACTACTGTCACATGCATGAAACTGTTTTGCACAAACGGTCACTGATTCGGCAACTCGCTTCACCCACATGCATGTTGATCTTTCTACTACATTTTTCATTCAATGTTTTCATGCACTCTCAATGACTTCTTCTTTCACTTAGTGTTACCATGCATTAATTTTCATATTTTCTTTCAATTTCCCATCAGCGAGTCTGGCCAACCTTGGCCTGAACTCTGCCTTCACTGAGACAACATTGCACAATCTAGGGAAGGAAGGCTCTATCTTCCTCTCCAGAAATGCACATTTCTTCCCAGGCACTATCCTCTAGCACTATTTTTCGCATTTATAAGGGACAATGACTGCTAGCTAGAAAATTGCATAATGTAGTCACTAAGCCTGCAGCCATTTCCTACTGAGATTGTGCATTGCACAATTCTAGCAATCAGTAGCCAGACTAGACTATGCATTGCGCATTTCCAGCAATCAGCAGCTAGACTAGACTATGAATTGTGTATTTCCATTAATCAATCAGCCTCTCAGTAGCACAAACTATTCCCTGCTCAGTCTTTGTAGTCAGTCTCCCGACCTCCCGACAGAAATTGCGTGACCTCCATGATCAGTCACATAGGTATGTTGCAAGTCAGTGCTCAAGTTCATTTTGATTTTATACTGATAGATTTCATGCCGTGAGTTTTTCCATGTCTCTAGGTATCGTAGGTGTTCATCTCCCTCTTAGCAACACTAGTACAATGGTTTCCATGAAAGTAGAGTCGAAGACACCAGTCAAAGCAAACTTGGGGATGTAGTCGATCAAGTGTCTATGGGCTTGCCCACTCACAAAGGCATCAAGTTGTTCATAGATAAGTACATCAAGATATGATGACAATAACATCACAGTGAGAAAGATCATGAACAACAGCTGAAGGCAGCATACCAGATGCAACAAATGCAAGAGGAAGGTTGTTGAAAACACAGAGGCGAAACAAAGTTGCAACTCAAGCAGATCCACTCCTGATGAAAGCAACTTTGGAGACACAGCCTATGAGGTGATGACACGATCACACGAACACAGAGAATGGAACAAAGAAGGATTTTCATGTGATGAAGTAGCAACTCAAGGAAGAGCATGAGCTACACAAACAAGCGAATGAGTTGCAGCAGGAAGAGGAACAACAGGGGGTGCAACATACACTCATGGATGAAATTACACCCGTACAAGTTATAGATCCATCCAAGTAGCTGGCACGAAGCAGACATGGTGAGCAATGTTGTTGATCTAATGCAAGGGATTTAGCAACATGCATGTCATTATGCACACACATGTAATCCAACCCATTCAGCACACTCACCAAGGTGAAGACAAGAAGCAATTCCAACTAGAGCTGAACATGTAGTTGACAATTGATGCGCATGACCACCAACACACACTAGAATATTAGCATGGACACTATGCATCAGTGTTTTTCTGGTTCGGTTACACCAAGAATACCATGTGCATGCTAGCAGATGAGTTGGACGAAGGAGCCACATCAATGCACCCGTATGCAATAGAGCCAAGAGTTTGCTTCAGCAAGATGTCACCATAGGGTGCATGCACCTCATCATAGACGACCAAGCTTGTCATTAGCTCACCACCTTCACCATCACAATCATGTCAAAGAGTTGGTCTTACCTCAACAGATCGAGTGTTAATGATGTTTTGCATGGCTTGCTCAAACCATTTTGTCTCACATAAGCACATGTGCATTGTAATGTAACGTCATGTCAAGTGAAATTTCAAGTGTCAATAGTTGGATGTAACAATCATAGAGTAGATGAAGAGTCATGAGGGTAGATGAACTCTCAAAAAGGGGAATGTCAAGGGTCACCCCACCCTTTTCTATAAATAAAACCTCATAACTCATTGTAAAGGCTTTTGGTTAGCCAAGATTTGATAGGAGTATGTTAGAGAAACTCTGGATAGTATTATAATGAGCATTGGCTTCTCCACTGTGTAGAGCTAATACATCTCTTTGGAGGAGCAGGTGGTTGTGGTTATAACATTCCACTATTGGAACTATTGGTTGGACATGGATGTATTGTATGACTGGAACTTACACTTAATATAACAGAGCCAACCCTTTTCATGCATATGTTGTATTGTATTCTATGCCATCCGTTTTACTCTAAATGATATACGTATTTGTTTGCTTACACATTCATGTATGGACTATTCTGTATAAGTATGTATCAATCTTTCTGAAATGTGTTGTTAGTTTAACCATCACTTTGGATTTATCGCTAACTTTCTTTCCAGCTTGTGATGCATCTTTGCTCGTGTGTCCCTTCCAAGCCGTGTACTATTATAGGTTTCCAAGGGGTGCACTCACCTCACCGTCAATGTGTTAGAACCTTTCATGCACCTTCCTTGGCTTGCTACAGCTATCACACCCTTGCTACTAATAGAGACATCTTACTTACCTTTGTGTGAAATTACGGTGAAGGAATTATCATACGACCAACTATTGGGAATCCTACACCAAGTGGTCTGAGGTCTAATTGGGACTTCTTACCAGGGAGATCTGCTTACATGTTGGCAGGTACAGTACCTTCAACACCTTCATAAGACTTCAAGTCCCTGAACATTGAAAAGCCATAATTGTTTACCTAGGGGTCCATTTTTGGACTTCCATATATCATTGGAAATCTTATTCAAAGAAATTTCTAATGGAGAGGGTTTGATTTAGGCCTTGAGTCCTTCAACTGCATGGAATGTGACTACAATCTTTTCTTCCCATTGACTCTTTGGCTTGTTGATTGCCAACTACCATAATGACCATTTTATGGCTTCTTTAGTAAGCCTACTCTATGATGATTCTCTACAAGGAGTTTGCAACTACCATGGATTTCCATCTGGCCCGTCACTGTAATCATCAATTCTTGACTTCTTTAGTAAGCCTGCTACTGTGATGATTTTCTACAAAGCACCTCAATAGCCATGGGATTCCTTCCAAACACCTAATCATCATGCTGACCCTTGTCTAACATCAATGCCAACACTTACACAACCACCTATAAACTATCAAATGTCAAATAATACCAAGGAGCATCATTTCAGACAAATATATGTGATTTCTTAGCGCATTATCAACTACATTATAGGAGAAGGTGGACACAAAGGTTAAGAGATATACAACATTCCATCCAATGGTAGATGGGAAGATATAAGTCATCAATAGGACTTTGTTGTCACTTCTAAGGGGATAAAACTAGAAGAATTTGAATACCTAGGTCTAAACTCCGATATATATACAACATTCTTACAAGAGAGCATTACATACTTCTATAGGAAATTCCCCATTTGAAACTTGTTTTGGATAGCCTTCACCTTTGGATATTGCATATGGGAAAAAAGGAGGAGTGAGGGAAGATCTTATAGGAGATGCTTTGAGGGCTGATAAATTTATAGATAAGATAAGGAAAATACATCTACGGGTACAAGAAACATTATAGAAGTCAAAGGAGAAGTATAAGGCCAGGCATGATCAGGACAAAATAGATAAATCATTCAAGGTGGGCGACAGAGTATGGCTACAGTTGAACAAGGAGAGGATGCAGGGGCATAGTAAGAAAATCAAGGCTCTGATGTATGGTCCCTTTGAGATATTGGAAAAGGTGGGTGATAATGCCTATCAACTTGTTGAAACATTGAAATTCATTGCAACAACATGGGGGATGACCACTTGGTCCAGACCTTAAAGCATCTCCTTTACCATTTGGAATGGTGGATCCGATTAGTTTAACTAGGTCCAGTTACCTTTTCTCAATCTCCAAAATGGATTAAATTATGACATTCATCCTTCAATGGAGAAAAGACACCCGATCAACCCTCTTGTTGATCCAGAAAGAAAGTGATCCTTAAGATGATCTAGGGCTCAACCAAGCCACAACTAAAGTTTGCCTCTTTTGGAAGAGGACTTACAATAATGTAAAATTAAATCTAAATGAAAATTGATTCTATAATGCGAGCAAAAGGAACTAAATCATAATCCTATATCAATTAAGCATATATAGATCTAACCCAACTAAGAGCAAGATATTTAAATTATTGGGATTTAAATATGTTTGGCTTATAATAAATATCAAGCTAACGAAGTAGTTCAATTAACTAACATTATGTATACCAAACATATTCTATTCAGATACCTCTTAACTAAAATAATAAACCAACAACATTTAGGAAGAAGTTCACAAAATGACATTGATTGTTTAATCGGTAATTCAAATAATTAAACAATAATATGAGGAAGTAGTTCACACCATATCATTATTTGTTAAACCAGTATTAAAAGACATATTTTTGACTAAATATTTATTCAGAAATCAAAATTCAAGCCATAAGGGCAGAGATAAATAATAACATATTATTGTGACAAATCACTGATATCGACAATACTGCACAAATATGAATAAAATGACACATTCTTGCCATCATAAAATGAAACTAGTATTTAAAACAATAGTATTCGAAATACCAATTTATTAAATCCATTTCTCTAGCTTTGGTCTCCAACAATCATTTACATTGCTTGAACTTCTGTTGTTACATTAAGAGCTGCAAAAGTGCAAACTCTACCCATCATACATAGTTTAGAATGCAAAAGAAATATCCTCAATAATCTCCAGATCTGAGATTTTCTCTCGTCCCACCTACAACTCTAAATTCCTATTACATAAGTGCTTTTAGAATTCCAAAATTGCATAGAGAAGCCCTCTTTTTACATTCTACTATTTGGTATTTATAATATTTACAAAAGAATTTAGAATAGGAAAGTTTGTTGAAGAATAAATTTGTTTCATCAATTTTTATCGGTTCAAAATTCCATTCTTCTATTGTTGGAGCCTTCTCATTGATTGAGATTCTGTTCTCTTCATCTCTTCAACTATTTTCCTACAAAACAAATCAAAACAAAATTAAAATACAAAAATAAAATCAAAATGTTAAATCTGGATTTAAAAGAAATCCAATCAAATTCAATTAGATAAACAATTGAAAGAGAAATGTGAGCTTTCTATTGATGCTTGTTATGATTTAATTGGCCAAGGATATTATTGACGAATGGATTTTCATTCAGAAGAGGATTGGGAAAATGAAAATGCAAAAAATAAAACTCAAAAAAATAGTTTTATTTAAAAATTTAGAGCTTGATCTTCTGTAGATTTCATACCCAATAAATGATCAAATTTATGAGTGAAACCTCTTCATAAATGTTCTCCATGATTTTATATTTCCAATGAACCATCGTAGGCCTCATTTGGCCAAGTAAACTGAATCTATGAGTCTCCAAAGTTGATGAGTCAAATATGGCAGAATTCTGGAAATTCTGTTGCCTCAGCCAAAAAATTAGAATTTGTTAATTAAATTCTAATCCTAAATTAGATTTTAATTATTTCATAATTAATTTTAGCTTAATTATTAATTAACTAATATATACAATTAATTTTAATTAATGCTAATTAATTGTGATTACAAATTAAATTAATTATTTACAGAAATTAATTAAGATGGAAATGATTTAACATAAATTAATTAAAATGTTATAATATTATATTAATATTATAATTTAAATTATATTAAAATTATAATAATAATATATATTATAATATAAATATAATATTAAATTAAAATTTTTACATACAAACCATTGAAATCAATCCAAAATCCATGAAAAACAAACCATTGGAGTTAATCTTTTTTCATTTATTCCATCCACGTGAAGAGGAGTGATGGAGGGAAGTGAGTGGAGGGTGAAGTGAGTGGAGGATGAGATGAGCGTGAGGTAGGATGAGGTGAGTTGGAGTGGAGATATAAGGTGCGAACAAAACACAAAAAAATTATATGAACATTCCTTGCTGCATCACATAATCGCAGGAAATTACATCATTTAAATAAATGGATTATATTTTTGCAATATGCAATATCACAATATCATATCACAAATTTTTTTATCGCATTTCTAAAATCGCAAATTTTGATCGCATTTCTAAAATTACAACTTTTTGAATCGCATTTCTTTCTTAGATTGGGATTTTGGGTGGAAGGAAGTGATATGAAATGGACCCACGTGGAATTAATAATCGTACAAATTGGACTATAGCCACTTTGCAATTTTGAGAATCCAGTCTTGTCAACTTGTTTCAAAATAATAAATTAGAGTAAATTATCAATATTTATCGTACAAATTAGCTGGGTCATTTTGTAGGATCGCTAATGAAAAATAAAAAATAGTAAAAATTCACTAAAAGTTGATATTTCCAATGAATACTATTGAACTTAATTAGCTATGAAAAATTAAAATATTATAAATCTATTTACATTTTTAATCCAAGCGAGAAAACAATCAAACTTCAAAGGAGTGTCATTTACAAACTGGTTGACCAAATGAATTGAAATAAGTATTGATAGAAAGCTAGTGAAAAGTTGGATTCAATGAAACAATCAAAATATAAATTTGATGAAAATGAAAAAAATGATAAAATGGTAAGATAATTAACTTAAATGAAAATCATAAAATATGCTTAGCCAAAATCTAATGGAAGGGGTCCCCATTACTTGAAGTAATGGAGGGTGTTGGGTTTTCCCTACAACAATAGCGACACACTGGGAAGAACCAGTTATCTCTGGTTAAAGATAATGATATTTAATTTATCCAAAGGTTAAAAATAATGGAGTTCACAAAATCGTCTAACAGTAAAATATTTCCATAGGTCCCACATAAAATAGATTAAGTAATATGAGTCTGTAAAGATAAGTACTCAAAGAAGACTAGACTAAAAGTCATGAATCCAAATTTGGGAAAATCTGTTTTCAAATTACCTCATATAATAATAGAAGAAGGTAGAGATAGGAGTTTTTGATAAAGCATATATCAGTTTAATTATTGTCTTTGACATCGCTTCGTTGCCAGCGAGCCTGAACAGTACCTCGGCGAAGTTGTCTTTTATGCCATACAAGCCTAGTCCCACTACTAGCGAGCGTACATAGCCCCGACGAGTTTACTTGTATTTCCCATGCTTCCTCTTTAATCACTCTTTTGATAAGTGTATTTTCAAGCTTGTAGTTTATGATATATTCGAGTGAAGGAGGTGGGATAGTAATAGAGATTTATGTTTAATGGGCATAATACGTTCATAATGTTTGCTCCAGATTCTTTCCCTATAGATGTCAATCAAAGGCTTTTATTTGGAGGGGTGTGAGGGATTCATTGTGTTAAACTCAAATCATTAATGTCTTTGAAAAAGTAAGCTCAATCACCTAGAAAGGATGTGTGTTCTTCCAAGAGAAAATTTAAAGCAAGAGGAATTATGGTTCCATAAAGATATGTCTTTAATGATAAATGAGATTCATTGATATAGGCAGAGTTAAGATTTCCTCATGTATGTCAATTGTTGTTGAACAAGAAAGGTCCTTTCATATATATCATGACATAGTCACCAAAATCAAAACTAAACTAAAAATAAAAGAGAAATAATTCCTAAGCTAAAATAATAAAAGAAATCAACAATCAAAAATAAAAATGAAGAAGGTGAAAGGTGAAAGAAAATCCAAATTTTTAAAAGATAAACTCCAACAAGATAGTTTATACTAATGTCTCAACATGACAAAGTAAACGAAAATATTCATGTGAATGTTCCTTATTTTTTTGAGATTTAGATAAATTTATCTTGCAAAATTATAAGCATTTTGGATTCCAATAACAATGATGATAAAATTCAACGACAATGAAAAGAATTCTATCTGTTGTTAATTGTTTTGTTTCAAAGCATCATCTTAACCATTTTCTAAGAAATGAAATGCTTAAAGAAGCAAATTAAAGGTTTAGAAACTCCCCAGCGTAGCTCATTCGATGAGGACCATCCATGTTTCTTTTAAAATTTTGAAAGAAAACTATGAAAAGAGGAATAAGCTTCAAAATCGTATGAGGTGGAGGTTTGAGAAGTTTTATGAAGCACTGCAAAAAAAAGTTTTATATCAGAAAAAATGAAAAAACAAAATTGAAATTAAAAGGAAAGGGATGAAAAATAAATGAATTGAATTTAATCTTACTTGAGAGGTATCATTTTCTCCAATACTAGCTAACTTCTTCTTTTAACTAGAATTGAAAGCATGAATAAGTTAAACTAACCGTAATATTATAACCCAAAATAATCATTTATTAAATTTATACTAAGACAAGTAGTAATATAAGAAATCATTGTTTGCTCAAGGAATCTGAAGTAAAATAAATCCATCAAAAATGAGAATGAGGTTATGCTTTTTGATGAATTATTGTAATGAGTGTTCTCATAATATTATAAGTTTCATATCAACTCCATATGAAATACAAATGTGTAGATGGGGAGGTCTTAAACTTCATATATTAAACATAGAGCAATATATCTAAAACTCAAATATAAGAGAAATAAAAATTATTTAACCATGTTGTAATTTTGTTATCAATTGCTTCATTACCATAGTGGTTGCCCAAGAGTGCCTTAAAATATTTTATACAACACAACGTCTTATCGAATTTTTCCCATCGCAAGTTTTTATGCCATGCATAACTTCAAATTGTGATATTCACCTTTGCTGATATGCCATTGAATGTTATATAATAGTTAAAATTCATTGGCAAAGAGGCATATTTTGGAGTTTATCACATTGGAGGATGTCAAGACAATATACAATATAAGTGTTGTGATGGCAAGGTTACGATATAAGCATATGCAATAAGAAATTGCGATGGAGTGATTGTTATATTGGAGAATAGTCATATCGGTGAGCGGAATTGTTAACAAAAGGAAATGTCGATATGATTCTTGCAATAATAGGATCACAATAGATGACATGGCTCACTAGTGGGACTGACTTTGAATTTTATAAGAAATTGGCAATCAAAATATTTTGAATACAGAATATAATATCGTTGATATGCTAATATGCGATATGGGACAGACCAGATCATTTAATTATAAGAATTTAATCTCTTATCGGATCCAGGATATTATAATTTTTAAATGTTATGTACTAATTGAAATTGTGATTTTATGAGCAGATGCAATATATTTTAAAATTGAATTTAAATGTGATATCGGATCCAGGACATTGAAACTTTTAAAACATGTGCTTCAACTAGAATTGTGATTTATAAACGAATGTGATATCTTTCAGAACTAGATTTAGAATGGGTCGAGGTGATGCCACCACTAAACAACAGTGGAAAAAAGGTTGCTCTTTTCTTTTTTAACCATGTGGTTGCCCAGTTTGGTTTACCACAAGCCATAGTTACAGATCATGGGTCTCATTTCCACAATCACATGATGGTTGAGTTGACTACTAAGTTAGGACTGTCACATGATAGTTCTACACCTTATTACGCACAAGAGAATGGACAAGTTGAGGCCATCAACAAAGTCTTGAAGCAGATGTTGCAGAGAATGATAGGGGTTCATTGCATACCAAACTTCGGTGAGAAATGCAACTGGATTCACACCCTTTCAGTTGGTGTATGGTTTGGAAGCAATCTTACCAATACAATGTGAAATTTCATCTCTCAAACTCACGATTGACTTGTTACCCGACACTTCTGACAAAGAAGCATGTTTCTTGGAATTAATCCATCTGGATGAAACCTGTTATGATGCTGCATTTTCTAATGAAGCACGTAATAAACGAATCGAGGTGCAATATGATAGAAATGTCAAGCCTCGTATCTTCTCAAAAGGAGACCTGGTCTTTCTTTATGATCAGCAAGATGATAAACTTGGAGTAGGGAAATTCGAACCAATGTGGATGGGTCCTTATATTGTCAAGCGTGTTCTAGCAAAAGGTGCCTATGAGTTAGTAGATTATGATGGGATTCCATTGTCGCAGCCTCGAAACAGCCTGTACCTCAAATGTTACTATGCTTGATTGAGTGTAGTAAAACTCACTGTATATATGCTTTCATTGCATGTGTGTGTGTGTGCCTTTTAGAGCTTTTATCTGGTTAGTAATCTGCTTTGCATTTGTTACAGATGTCGGAGTCTTCAAAACCTTTTGTTGCTTATGTCAATGGTGCTAGTCGTAGTATGCAAAACTTATCTTATACAACATGGGCTATTTTCACTCCAAGTGGCAGGTTAATGAGTTTTCAAGGGGTTTGTATCAATCTATTGACGAACAACATCATTGAGTATAGCACGTTGACTGAAATTCTCTCTGATACCATTTCACTTGGCATTCGCTAAATCATCGTTAGGCTGGACTCGCAACTCTTTGTACTACAACTAACAAACATTTATATGTCTGAAATCCAACAATTTTTCGTATGTTCCTTAGAGTTTATATTTTGGAAAGGAATTTTGAACACATTCAATATCAACATATTTCTAGAATTATTAACACATTAAATGATTCTCTAGCGAATTATGTGTTAAATAGACATTTGCGACACTTGTAAAAGTAATCTTTTCAATTCACATCATCAGTTGAATAGGGTTGGATGTAAAAATAGAAAACTTTAAAAGTAAAATAGATAGGTGTTTTAAAAGTTTCTACAAAATTTATGTCTAAGACACGTTTGGTCATCTGACCCAAGAAACTCAAAATGCATACAAAAAATCCTAAGTACATCTAGTGGTGCTCATTATAACAGGTCACATCCTGTGCTATCATGCGAAAAAGACTCGCCTATCATCTAGGAACAACAATAGTGTGGCGCTATAGCCTCGTAGTTAACTCCTTGATTTGGAAATCTAGAACACCAAGGGTTAATATCTCTATGTGATCATGCAACTCTGCTAAGGTCTCAGTGAAATCTAAGTCCTGGAGAACTGCTCTCCCAATGTTTCTTTGTGCCGACCCACCTACAACTTGTTGGTGCCCCACAGGTTGAACAATACCCACATCTGCATACATAAGAATGATTTTAGTTTAGCCTTGGAAACATTAAAAACACAAAACACATGTAGAAACTTGAAAAATAAAAAAAAACACTTTTGGTCAAATAATTTACCCATAGCACCCCATTGTGCTCCAACTGGTACAATCAAGTCTGGATCCCCATGGAAATCCATCCTTGTGTATGGATTCTCCTCGAATAAAAGGTGTTTTTGCTTGAGCCAACTAAAGAATGCAGTGGAAAAAATGATTTTTGACTGACCTGCATGGCGAGCCATCAATTCGACCCACCTCTGCATATGTGGATCTCTAGGACCAGCTACACCCAGTGATACATTATGTGTTTGCATCAATGGGATTCTCTCTAAGGTAAAAGAGATTAAGATCGAACCATAGCAGAAATTTTTTGTCTTACCACTTTTTACCTTGGTCATTTGTTCTTTCACTGAATAAAGCACAAGCTCACACTAGTTGAAAACTTTTGGCTCTAGACACTCCAATGCATACTGCATATATGATCTATTCGCTAGATGTAGTGTCACACTACTAGCCAATTTTGCAATTGTGAAGAGGATTGTTCTGAAAGGAAAATCACCTACATCCCTGATGTTTCTTTTCCCATCCTTGCTAGGTTGTGTACCTGCCCGACAAAATTGTCTAATGTAATATCTCATCAATTCACCTCCATGGGAAAATACAGAAAGTGAGATGGGGGTACCTCGCCTCGACAGTCCAATAAGAAATTAAATATCCTCAATTTTAATCTTGTCCCTAATGTGAAAAATCTGATCTATCGGATCCCATCCATGAACAAGGAACTGCAATAGTTCTATTTGTTGCCTCATTCCAGACACCTTGAAGTATTTGAGTAACCCACATTTTTTGAGGGCCTCAACTGCACCCGAATTGTTTAGGGAAGCCATGTATTGTTCTTCATGATCTGTTTCTTACCATGTAATTGACATTCTAATCCGATGAAAGCCTAAAACACAATCATAAGCTTAATTAGGATCCTTTCCATGCAAAAAACATGACAAAGTTTGGAGAAAACTCACCCAGCACAGTCCAGGCACAAAGACAATGTGCCACAGAGCATGCAGCGTTCTATCTAGGTTCTCTTTAGCGTAGTTTTCAATGTGAAAGCCTGCGTTGATCCCAGGGTGAAAAAATGAAACCCAACCCCAAAAAACCCTAACACTTGCATGAAATGACAAAAGAATGACCTAAAAAAAAAAAGAGAGGTTAAGCTCCTACCTTGTCTAGACGGCTTGAGAAATGGTCCACAGAATCTCTTGCAATTAGTTGATGAAGTTCGAGGTAAAAAACTAGCTCAAAGCACAAAAATGAATGGTAAGTTCCAAATGGTAAAAATGTCATGGTAAAAACTTGTTTTATGTTTATTTCATATTCATTAATCAAGTAAACATTAGTATTTACCTATTTTTTCTTATGAAACAAGTATTTTTAATCCATTTGGAGGTGTTTTGAGTAGGTTTTGCAACTAACTTATAGAATTCGACGTGCTCAATTGTAAATTGTACTTTTGACCACAAAGCACACTTTTATCTCTTTTTCGAGCTCTATTAAAAATGAAAAAAGAACCCCTTGGAGTCCTCTTTAAGCTCTTTTCAGACTCTGTAAACATGAAAAGAATGTCAAGCGCTTGTCCTTTCCAGCTCGTTAACGGATTGGAAACAATATCTCTCTTGTATTATTTTACACGTTTTTGGGCTTGAGAGGTTAATTTACATAAAAGAACTTGTGGAGTTTTCTTTTTGTCCCCTTTCAAACACTCTAAACATGAAAAGGACTAAGTTATCTTTGTCATTAAACTCGTTAAAACATCAAATAGTGACAAACTTGTCCATCTAGACAAGACCGAGTTTCACCTTCGCTAGACTTGTTAAAACATCACATAGTGATCGATTCACTCGAAGGGTGAAATTATGAAACAAGCATATGTTATCCTCCTCAGGATTGATCAAAATAAAGAGGTGCTCGTCAGCAATGACTAGGGAAAATGGAAAAAGGGGAAAGCCACTTTATGGTAGCGGGTCGCTCTTGAATATGACACTTTCACTCCATCACTGTGACTATTTGGGTTGGGTTATTAGCTTGATGGTTATCATGTCATTGGTCTATCATACCTTCCATCACTTTGTTTTGGATCAATGTTACCAATTCATTTCAGTGTTGCCGACATGTTCGAGAGAAGGCATCCAGTCAAAACTCATCCTTTGCAATACCATAAACCTTCATTTTCATGACCGCCATTCCTGAACCTTGTGTCATCAATCAAATTCCATCTCTAAAATCACTACACTCGTTTCCTGTCGTTCATGTGGGATACATCAACGCCCTCCTGCGATGAGTCACTTCTTGTTGACATCAGCACATTATCCAAGAAGTTGACTTAGAAACACCCTTCTAGTACCTTGAGGCTTGCATGCATGAATTGAAAGTTTCTAGCTTCCGACAATAGGTTGACATCAACGGCCTTGAACCGAAAGACTTTGTATGGTGTTCGACATCAAATCATCCATTCACACCATGTAGAATGTACTACAGTAGCTTGAGGATCATTATCATTATCGGCGATTTCTCCCTGCGTCTGTTAACAACTTACATCATCGGGTGGTAATCAGACAGTGTCTTCCCATGTTCAACTTCAGACCACATATTCACATGGTTAGACTCGTACTTAAGTGAATGGTTGGACAAGATAGAAGACCCTAGATCTAGTTTCATCCATCTAGGCTGTGATTTCAGGAGTACTAAATCATATGTACAATGGCTTTACATAGATGGTCATTCCGATCATGGGTCTATATCTATAGAAGACTATTTATGTACATGTAATGAAAGTCTATAAATTGAGCATGGGTATGCCTTCCCTTAGCAATTCATGTAAAAATAAAATATCTTGATATATGTATTGTAATTGATTCAGGTCACCTTCCACTTCGATACCTCCTCATCACATCATAAAGCATTTCACTCAACATTGGCATTTTTCCAACTTCATGCTTTAGGGGGTAGCTATTACAAATCCATTTGGGCACATCAATCCCATCATCTAGATCAGTTCTTAAGGGATCATCAAACCCTAATTTTAATTGCTACATTCCCTAAACAAGTCACCCCTTTGAATGCCCCCTTCCCAGATAGTTTCATGACTTGAAGACATCCAGAAATAGCCTCTAGAGGGACCAACGCAGGTAGGCCCATGTAAGGGTGTGATGTAGATAATTTAAGTCCATGGTAGGGTGCTCTGCAGAGCACTTAGGCTTCCTTTCACCTACACTGGGTGAGATTGAGTGAAATTCAATAGGGTTTGGGGAATATTCTTATCTTTTGAAGTCATCCAGAAGGTTCCCTCACTTATCAACTCCTATGAGCTTGAAAATGGATGAGGAATGAGTTAAGATGCATCCTATCCTCTCATCCCTTCCTCCATGGAACTAATTCTTAGTATGGAAGGCCATTCAATGCCACCATTTATGAAAAAACATCCTTCATCTTCCTATAAATTGACCATTCATCTAAGTGATCAAGGGCTGGATTATGTTGAATTGTAAGGAGATAATGTTTCTATGAGATTTGGCTTTGAAGCAAGTATTGTAATGCTACAAGTTTGTCATGATTTTTATGTGATGTGGATGGGATCCAAGCTAGAGGAATGGCTTTGAATCAGGCACGAATGGTTTTAATTCCTTCTTCTATTTAATAAAGTGTTTGAACCTATCTCCCATATGTTTTTATTGTTTTATAATGCTTATATGTGTGAAATGTATCTGATTCCATTCACTTATATTCAATAGATATTTTCCTTTGATCGATTCTTTGTTTTCTATTGTGTTTACAGGTACTTCTCAAGTGTATTAATTATGGGAAGGAGCGACAAGATCATACAAGTGAGATGAGAGGAAAGCAGAACTACAAGTAGGTCTTATCATCTTCTAATCTTATATATTTCTTATAGGAAAAGATTAAAACACCTTAAACTGTTGTTCTAGATATGGCTACTTATCTAGGGAATTAGTATTTATCTGTAGATACCAAATTATCCAAAACACATATCCAATCTGCTATTCTGTAGCAATGAGGCTTAATCTAGAACCTTGGGTACTTGAGGCCATCCTCCAGATGATGTCTCTGAAAAGGAAATTTTTTATGTGCATATCTAGCTTCCGGGGGTGAAGTATTGGAAAGGGTGATGGTAGACTTAGAGTGATTTTCTTCCATGCCAGTAGTCAAGGAAAAAAGTGAGAGACCTTCATGGAAGGTAGAGGAGTCCCGTATGCTTCCATTTAGGAAGATGAGGACATGATCTACAAAAAGTAGATGATTGAGGTAGTAGATGTCACTCATTTTAAGCCCTTGTAGTTGCCCTTCCCTCTTGGCCGACGTAATGAGTCTGCTAAGCCCTTCCATGACAATCAGCAATAGGAGCGGGGAGAGTGGGCATCCTTTTTCGGAGACCCCTCTCGGCATGGAAGAAGTGCGATGCAAAGAAATTAATGAGAACACTGAAAGTTGTCGAGGTGATATAGCACATGATCTAGTTGATGGGGGAGGGGGGGGGCGGGGGGAGAATCCCAGATGGGTGAGGATCGTCTTAATGTAAGGCCAGTTGACATGGTCGAAAGATTTAACTAGGTCAATTTTAAGAATTGCCCTTTTTAGCTTTTTAGTTTTAAGGGAGTGGAGTTCTTCTTGGGCTATGCCATTTACTTCATGGATTTGTCTATTCTGGAGGAAAGAAAATTGATCAGGGGATATTTAGCAGGATAGGATGGGCATGAGTCAGTTAGCAAGAATCTTGGCAATGATTTTATATGGACAATTACACAAGGAGATAAGAAGAAAATCATTGAAAGATGAGGGAGAGTCAGATTTAGGGATTAGGGCTATAAAAGTGGTGTTAATGGCCTCATACAAGCGCCCAGTAGTCTTGCATTCCTCCACTACCTTGAGCAGGTCTTGTCCAATGATCTCATAAAAAGCAAGGTAGAATTCAATTGTCCAACTGTCCAGCCCTATAATCTTATCTTTTTTGAATCATTTCAGCATACTTTCTAGTTCCGCCTGAGTGACAGGGGATGTGAGCTCCTTAGCCGTATCCATTTCCACAAATCTAGGGAAATGTCCTGCAATTCTGACAATTTCAATGAGAGAGGCACTAGGAAGTGCCTTGAAGAGTTTTCGGAAATGAGAATTCCCAAGGCAGGAGAGATGATTAAAGTTTGTTGTCATTCCCTCATCCTCCATGAGCATATTCCAAATAGTATTGGTGACCTTCCTTCCCTTGGAAATGTTTTGGAAGAACTTGGTGTTCTCATCTCCTTCTTTTAACCAGACAGCTCGACTCTGGAGCCACCAAGTTTCATCCCTCTCCTTCATAATTTTTTATCTCTGGTTTTCCAAATTTATAGATGAGTCTTTGCCTCTACAGAAGTGAACCCCCGACCCTAATCATACAAAAGAGTGGCCAATGTCTGTTCAATTTCACTAAGGGTTTGGTCATCCCTCTTAGATTTTTACTTAGCCTAATTAATGGAGAGTCTCTTGAGTTTAGTGAGATTGGAGCAAAAGCCTTCTACCAGAGTTCTCCCCATGGATAGAGGGTTTGGTAACTAGAAATTAGAAACCATTTTTATCTAGGCTGGGTCCAATAGCTAGGTGGAATTGAATTTATACGGTGCTCGTGGTTTGTGAGAGGGGCCAGTGATCTCCATATAAATGGGGGAGTGGTCCAATAAACTTCCTTAGCCAACCCATTGTCTATATAAGGAAAAATTTTGAATCATAGAGTCCTTTATGAGGAATTGATCTAGTCTGCTGGTCAGAGTTTCCTCGCCAACTCTCTGGTTTCGTCAGGTGGGGGGAGGTTTTACCATCGGAATATCCGTCAGGTGGTGTTGTTCGAGCAGCATCTCCATAATCTCTCAGCGTGGATCCACCTATGCATTTGTACCCCATGATTCCCCAAATCATATGGAGAAGTTTAGGTCACCGTATAATATAAGATTATCCAGGATAGTAAGGGATAGATTGAGGAGGTGGTTCCAGAAGGCCTCTCTATTTTGACATGGGCCATGTACATTGATAAAATGAAGGTCCGTGCCCTATTTTGATGAAAAAAGTTCCATGTCAATAAAACCATCTCCACCTCAGGAGGCCTTGACGTTAATAGTATAGGGGTTATATCCCAGGGCCAGTCCTCTAGATCTCCCTATGACATCAAGGGATTGAAATATCCATCCAAGCTTTGATGAATGGAGAATATGAGAGGTAAGGTCAGCCTCACCCAAAGTTTCTTATAGGAAAATAATGTCTACAATGTCGGATTCAAAAAGTCATCTGAGGGCTAGCTTTTTGGGTGAGCTAGCCAGGCCCTTAGATATGAAGGAGAGACACTTCATGGGGGAAATTAAGGAAGGGTGTTCAAAGCTTTAAGAACTCGGTCAAGTGATGATTGTCTGCCTGGAGCCACTTCCACCCTAGCTAATAGGATGGATTTAGATAGATGGTATTTACAGCCTCTAATGGATTTGGGGGAATGAGATGGGGAGGTCAGGCCAAACTAGAGGATACATAGCAGGTCTTAGAGAGGGGGAGGTGGGGCTTGAGGTTGTATAGGTGGGGGGGACCATTGTGGGAAGAAGGTAATGCAGCTGAGGAGGGAGGGGGATCAGGAGGGAAGGATGGGGGAGTGTTCAAGAGGACTAACCGATGTGAGTCGAGGGGATAGGGGATGGAGGAGGGGATGAAATCCTTATCTGATGCAAATGCAGAGTGCATATGTAGTGCAAAACATGCAAGAGAAAAAACAAATACAGATTCGGGGAGAGGAGGAGTACCCAAGGAGCGAGTAGCCTCAGCAGCAGCCCTCGATCAGGTCATCGATGAGGAGGGAGGATAAGGAGTGCTTGTAGTCAGTAGATGATTTGGAGACTCCTTCCTATTCATTGATGAGGCAGTCAGAGGAGTCGACCTCGGAATGGATGCAGGAGCCTTAGCAGTCTCACCTTCTGGTCCCTTTGGAGAGTCCGAAACCCTTCACACCAATGGGCAGTCCTTGAATAAGTGTCCAACTTTGTGGCACCTACAACATCTAAAAGGGACTCCTTCATAGTCCAGGATATGAATCCTAGTGAAATTCTTCCATTGTTGAGTGCTTTTCTCCTCTAACCATTCTCTCGTATCTAGGTGTACCAGTATGCAAGCTAGAGAGATGTTCCTGGATTGGATATAGGACCTATCGTAGTCCAAATAGGTTCCCAACACGTTCTCTACATGGAAAAACACATCCTTAGACCAATATTGCAAGGGGAGTCCAAGCAATCTAACCCATAATGGTCTAGCCCCAATATGTTCTCTTTTAAGGTCCAAAAGTGGGCTCCATTGCTTCAGCATGACCAGGACCATTTCGATGTGCCAATGTCTTGCAATTTCCAAGTTGGTGTATTCCTCTTGCAAGGAAATGGAGCACAAACCAGCAATGAGGTAGAGTCTACACTTCCGAAAGATCTTTGAATATGTTTCCCTAAATCTCCTTGACCCAGAGGCTAAGTTGCTATACGGAGTAGGCACAACCCTGAACCCTACCAACCATAACCTCAATAGTCATAGTGACAACCTCTCCCATCTTCAAACCTTCCCCAAATTTTAGGGTGAGGTCCTTTCTTGAGGCCTTCGCACACTTAATCTTCCACTTGCTCGATCTAGGCGCAGTCAGGAGGTCTTGCAGAGGGTCTGGACAACCCTAATTCTCTTGGTGATTCTGCACAGGGTGTTGGACCTTGATGACCAGGGTCTCAAACAACCGGATGGGATTATGGAGGAATATTTCATTGTAGTGGAGGAGGGGATACCAGGCTCAGTTAAGATCTGCATGGGCACGACTGCTTCGTCGATCCCCGATGTGGGTGCGAAGGGCAGCGAGTGCAATAGATCCCCTGAAGGTGAGGGTTCGAATGGAGGGGATGATGGAGAGAAAGAAGTAAGTAGGTGGAGGGTCGCTGACGAGAGCGGAGTGCAGTCAAGCTCCAGGGAGTCAATGGAGAGGGTAGAGAAGGGGAGGTTGGTTGAAGATGGTCTAGGCAGGGTAATGACAGGAGGAGAGATGAAGTGAAACAAAAAAGATGATCCCCAATGAGAAGATATAGTTGGTGTAGGGTTAGGGATATGAAATATAGGGATATTGGGGTTAGGCTTAGTGGAATAATCCACCTCCCCTAATTCCATATCCTCCATGATGTAGCGGGCTCAGAGATAACTAAAAGCGTCGTTGACAAAAGGAGGCACGGAGGGTAGCCAACAGGTAGCGGAGACTGATAGCACACCTACAGGGATTCGAAAGTTACAAAGGAACAGGGGTAGGGATTAACCATAACCCTTGCTTTGAACAGTCACCATCCTCCTGAATTTGTTAGTGCTATGTACAAGTGTTAAACTATTAACAATCTTCTGTGAAGGAAAACTTTTCAAATATTTTTCAAAAGGGTCTATGAAAAATGGATGAAAATATGTTAGATACAGTGGAAGATTATTAATTTAATTAGGTTATTGGTCATATTGTGAAAATGCACTCTCTTGTTGATATTGTCTTTGAGAAGGTAGAAGCAATCGATAAGAAATGAACATCAGTTGAAATTGGAAGAGCAATAGCTCTTGATGTTCATGATTAGAATCTGAAACTTCATTTTTCCATTCAAGCAACGCATCAATTGAGTGTTCAATACTGAGCTGCTCAATATTCCAATAAAAATTATCTAAAAATTGAAAATTAAAAGCAGAAAATAGATATGAATTTTAAAAAAATAACTAAAGGAAAATTAATAAAATCAAATCATAGTTTACACTAGCGTTACAATTATTGTTACAACGCAATTGGGATTGATTTAAAACAATTTATTTTTCTCAAGAATTGGTCAGAATAATAGAATTCAAATGATTTCTAATACCAACTTGTGATATAGAAAGAGAATCATGACTATGAATAGGAATGAGAGCTTGATCACCATATAAATCATAGATTGGGTTGGTTTCTTGAATGTTGAGATCATGAGTATGATTAATTGTCTGAAAATGAGAATTATTTGAAACAATTTCTGAATTAGAGTGTTCTTCATTTTCACATGTAATCTAACTTTGATCATGAGGATTCAATTGAGAATGAGACTAATAAATATCCTCAATGTCAAAGTAATTATCATAAATTACCTCACAACATTCATTAAAATTCCCTTCAACACCATCTGATGTATCAAAACAAGAAGGAATATGAAACACATGTTCATTAATGCCAGAAGAATGATCAATAATTAATTCTCTATCTTGAGAAAAACTAATTAGAAATTCCTTAAGATCAACCTCTCTGTTTTCTGAAATATCATTGATGCTAAGAGGGGATAAATTTTTATTAGCAAAAATATTAGGATAAAGGGAAAAATGAGAATTAGAAGCAATGGATTTAAAAATGTCTCTATTTGAGAACTCTTGTGCATTTTGTTCACTATAAATTTCAGATTTGAGATCATTCATTTGTGTACTTGTGCTTTCTTGAAGAATATTGTTTTTTTTGTCCTGAATTTTTCATTTGCTCATCATAAAAGAGTTCAACAATTTGTACAACAGGTTGCATATTATTGGAAACTTTGATTTTTGCTTGTACCTATTGATTTATGTTCTGATTTTCTGAATTTAACACACAGTAATTTTCAAATTTCAAAGTGGTATCTTCTTCAAGATTATTTCTAGTATATTCTTGCATTTGAATAGTAAAATTTTCCAAGATTTGTGATTAAGATTCACTAACATGTGAAGGTGCATTCCAAGCACTATCAATATTGTAAGAAGTGTGCACTAAATGAAGGAATTGATTGTACATAATAGAGGCCACTTCATCATCATTTGTTTGCATCTTCATATTGGAACTCTCAATTGTGTTAATGTAATTGGAAGGAGTTTCAGCAAAGCTTGAAATAATTTCACATCGATTATGAAAGAGAGGAAGACAACAAATATGTTCATACCAATCTAATAATTCCTCTTCTGAGGGTTTTTCTTTAATTTTAAATCTCAAGCAATTTAAACGAAATCAAATGGTAAAATCAATCAAACACTCATTTTCAAACCTTCGTAAATATTCGATTTCGTCATATACATGTTTGTAGTTATAACAGTTTGTTGAAGCCCCAAAAATCGTTGCTACAACATGGGGGAAAATCAGTCAAGCTCCTTTTCTGTTTGGTGTAGTGGCTTCGACTAGGGATAATGGGACCAGTTTCCCATAAATGATTTTGATAGTGTTAATGGGGTGATATATGATGTAATGGTGGAATGATTAATCTAATTGTAATCTAATCTAAACTATTAAACACATGCATATATCCTAGTTTGAACACTATATAAATATAAATATACCCAGGAATTCAATATAATATGCGATCTACAATGATGTCCTACAACAATTGGTAATATAGATCATTCAATTGCAATAAGAAATGAAATCATTTAACAATAATCTTTTTGGACAAATAGTTAGCCAAAATGATTGTGAAAGATATATTGCATATAAATCGTTCATGTATTCAGAATAAAGTCAAATCCGACATCATACAAAAGTGAAATAATGCTAACTGTACTTTTTGCTTTCACATATTTAACAATTAAAAGAAGAAGTATTTCCTGATACATAAATAAAACAATATCATCAGATAAAAATACCATATATGACAAGTCTTACTCATGTGCTTCAGCAATATTGTCCAACTTTCAATCAATCCAACATATTCTAAGAGTACAAAAGTGCATTTCAGTAGAGCATGCTAGATATTTAAGAGAAAGTAGATCTTGTTCCATTCATTCCATCAGAACCTCTTCAAAAGTATAGAAGTGCAATGTTTCGAAGAATGTTTCTGATAAAATTTCTGGACCCCTCTCTAAATGCATGAGAGGGGTTTAAATACTAAACTATAGGTCATAAAAATAGATTATTACAAAACTAGCTGAGGAGGTTTAAACAATCTGCCTCAAATTATGCGAAAATAAAACTAAAAATAAAAATAAACTATGTGACTAACTCCTTTGTGTTTGATCTTTGAGATTGCATATATCTATCATAGGCTTAAGTTGTGTCGGTTGGACGATCACAGATTTCAACTGCCCAACAAATATATCGTCTGTTAGTGTTGGCACCATTTTTTGTGTAGAAGTTGTTAAGAATATCAAGGTCATCCACTAGTTGTATGGTTTTACCAAGAACTTCCAGTATGCTTCCCAGTTTAGCTTGCTCAACTGTCTGAACACCTCCTCATTTTCCTTCGTTGTTTGCCTCCATTGTTGCTCTAATTGTTTCACATTTGGAAGAAATCTTGGTATGCTTTCTGTACCCAGTTTGGTGCCATGCATATTTTTTGTTGATGGCTTCTGTTACGCTGCTTGTTGTTTCTGTTGCGATTGTTGTTGCCCTTTCCACTTGCTTGATCCAAGAATCCCAATCTGTGAACAAGATGTCTCTATGTGATTTCTGCAGTTTTGGCAGATTGACCTTTCTCCCTTCTTCTGATTCTTGCCAGGTGATAAAGTCAGAAATAGTTTTATGGATTTCTTCATACTCAAGTCTCATGTCGACAACCTGACTTGTTAGCTTATCACTGATCTCATAATAAGGACTTATTGCCAAGATTTTCTAGCAAAGAAATTCCTTCTGCTTCATTTGTTGGGAGTTAAAACTGAGTGCTTGCTTTATGAACTCATTGATTTGCGGATTTTCTTTATACTTATCTGTCATAACTTGTATCCACATGTCTCTTTCTACTAGGATAGCCTGATGTTGTATTTTCATATGTTCAAATTCTTGCTGGAGTTGGGCTACTTATAGTTCTTCTTGTTGATTGGATTTCTCCTGAGCCAATTGTTGTTCCAAAAGTAGAATTATTTGTTCCTTTTCTTTAAGCAACATTTGGACCTCTGTTTCTTTGTCAATATTTTCCATAGCATATGCTCCTAAAATTGCAACAATCTTGTGAGATTTTAAGATGGGTCCATGGGCGAGTCCTTCCATATAATGTCCATTGGTTCATTGTCAGGAGTCGTAATAGATGCAACATCTAAATTTCTTTTCTTCCTCTGTCTTTTCACAATATCTTTGTGGGTAGAAAAGTAAAATACATCCAGTGGAGGAATTTCCTCAATTCTCAAAATAATTTCTAAAGTGAGGGTGGCAGGGATGAGCTCAACATCTTGAGTGACTACAGTTTTCTCTATTGTTGTTTCTTGAGTTGACTTGTGTTGTGGATCCTTAGGAGTCTATATCTCAGATGTTTCTTCATCAATGTGAAGCTACTTGTTGAAATGTTCCCATTCCTTTTCCAAATCAATAACTGGGTTTTTTCTAACTTAGTGGATGTGGAGTGAACTTCTGCCCGTTTCTTCGATGCGGTTTGCTTGACTATTTCCTATGTACTTCCAGCTGTGTCCCTTTCAAACTCTTTATTTTTATTTCCTCCCCCATTTTGAGACTGGTGCTCTGAGTGCTCTGACTAATGAGTAGATCTTTCTTGGGTTTATTCTTCAGAATTCTCTTTGGAGATATCCTCCAAGATTACACTGGGAGTTGTCTCCCTTATTGGTTCAATTTGTAGTAGGTCCAATGGGACCGTCAATAATATCCTCTCTTTGTACACATGGAAATCTTCAATGTCATCTGAGGCAACAAATAGTGATGCCATATGTGTCACTTCTGAAAATGTTTCTTTTTGTAGGAAGTGATCATCGAAATCATCCTCCTCATGGGTGAATGGTTTCACTTTCACCATAGTAGTGAAGTCCTTAGCAATGCCATTTCGGTCATACTACCCGCCCGGGATTGTAGCTAATTTCAGAGACTTCATGATATCTACTTCTTTGCATGCATGTCCAAAATCATGAAGTGTAAACAACCACATTACAATGGAAATGTAGGCCAAATGGCCTTCTTCTGCTCTTTAAATCCTTTGATCAACCCACCTTCACCTGTCGTTTGGTAGGATATCTCCCTAGGCATTAACTTGTTGGAGACATAGTATGAGAGAACATGCGGTGAAACAATGCTCTAAATACTCTGATATAGGTAAATGTTTCCTCCCCAAATCATTTGGCTATAGAAAATATATTTACTTTAGCTTCTTTTGAAAACCTAGGGGTGGTTGTGTTGTAGACTTGCTTATGGATATGTAGCATAACTCCTTGACAAATATTATAAAAATGGGGGTGAAACTGAGACTCCCACAAAATCTTATGGTACACATGGATAGGAAGCGGGTCATAAGCGGTCCACTTCCATCCCATAATGGGAAATTTGGAACTAAAACAGATTGCGTCTATTACAAAGGCGCTCATGAAAAATGGGGGATAAACCCTTAAAGAGGGACTTCTCTTTCTCCTATATTCCGTAATGGCTTTCTCCAAATTATCAGAAAAAAAATTCGAGCCAGGTTCATTATTGTTGTGTTCACGACTGCATCTATTAATGGAAGCCATTCCTGGGAAAATTTGGTGCTATCAAGTTTACCCAACAATCTACATAGCATGGCTGCTAGAAAACTACAAGGGGGAGAGAGAGATGTCGTAGAATACGTACCTGCCTTATCTCATTTGAGCTTGCCTTCGCTTGTTGTCCAGGTTCACATGACATTTGTTGGGTCTTCATTCTCCTTAGCAAATTACTCGAGGAATTGTTTATTATAGAGCTTTTCTGGCTTTGGTAAATGGTACATTAGCTGTAAGCTTTCTGCTGAAAAAGATTCCATAACCTCTTGCCTGTGATTCTTGAATTCTCTATCTGAGACATCCGCCACATCAATTATCCACTTGACCATATCTGTTTATGGGATTATCTTTGGTCTTGCGGCTATGCAGTGTAGGAATGAACATGTTGTCTCGAAGTAGGAGGCGTCAGAGGAAACATGAGCATCGATCATGGCCTTTGCTACCAGTGGACTTGGTTTTTCCTCTTCTAACAAATCATACATGGCCTCCCAAGTTGGGGTTCCTCCATGTTTGTTGCATGTAGTATCAGAGAAAAGAGGGATGATTTCTAACTTCTCAGATGTAGCTGCATTTCCCCTCTTTGTCATTGCTTCTAATGACTCTTCCTACGGATTTTTCCTTAAATGGAGCAGAGCAGAAGATATCAGGTAGACACAAGCAAGAATGAAAAACGAGGATGAATGATACTGATAACCTTGAAAAGGTGACAAGGAAGGAATTTTAATTAAATGCAGATGAAAAGATATTGTATTACGTCGAGCCGCTTTTCAACATTAACCCATACTAAATATCCACTAATGGTTTGTTATCGCTACCTTTATTTCTCATTAATGTTCTGCATCATAAAACGGGAAGAAAACTTTTAAGGTGGCAAGCTTTAATTTGTGTGAATGTCGATTTTGTGATTGCAATGCAATATTAAAAATCACATCATCACATATTTGATCGTGCACTTTCTTAGAGTTCCTTAGTTTCCTACATGATGTTCTTTATTGTTTAAAGCGTAGCTTGTTTGATGGAATTTTCACCTTATAAAGCATTTTTTATTGCACGGTGGATTTAAGTGATACTTTATGACATAAGCATTAATTGGGTTTGGGCTCTTATCGTGTTTCACAACATCGCGTGATTCATAAGTTTTAAGACATCACATAAGTGTTTTCGATGCGATGCAATAAGGTTTGACCACCTCATCAGAATATCGTATTTCACACGTTTCAACATGTTTCATGAGAGTGCGCCCTTTTTGAATGGCGATATGCAATACGGGCTTTTTTTTTAATAGGAAATGCCTTAGGCCTTAGTTTTAAACAAAAAAGCCTAATGATATTTAAGTTAATAAAGGTCATTCCTTTTGATTGTTTTTCACATGTTTTGCTTGTTAACAAGGCTTTTGACACAATTGGTCCAACAATATGTGAAAAGGTGAGTATTTCTATCATTCAAAGAGTTTTGTCTTGATATCTTGCTTTATTTCAAAAAATTTTAAAAAAAGTGTCTAAATGCTAAATTTACATTTTGGAGGATTTTATCAAGGGTCCCTATTTATTGATAGAATACTAGCTATTATAATGGCGGGGGGGGGTGTTGTTGAATAGTACAACATTTGGTGATTCGTTGGAAGAACTAGTTACCTCTGATTATTTTTTGAAATTTCCAAAACTTCCAAAATAAAGGTAGTTTAGAAAATAGAAATACATGCAATATAAGATAAGTAACATTTCTCTGAATAATAAAAAACAAAATCTACTTAATTATCATCCATTTTATGGGATATCAAGGAAGTCATTTTTTTATGTGAGAGAGCTCTACAACCCTAATGGCTAGGTGGCCATGAGCTAAACGGTACTTCTCCCCCAAAAAACACCTGCAAACTGTTGAAAAGCTGTAGACCGAAGAGACTAGGTAACATAGCGGAATGACAGAGAAGGAGAAGGGGGGAGAGATCCCCTCCTATCGAGACACGGCGATAGGGGAATCATGCTAGAATATCAGTAACCGAAAACAGGTGCAAGAAACAAACAGAATGTCAGGACCGGTCCTCGGAGCGATATGGCAGGTAGGTAGTAGAGATAAATGTTTACCATGTGCGATGGAGAAACCAAGATTCGTCATGCTAATGAACAAACTAGAGTGATATAGAATTTATATGAAATACCATGCACTAATATGTAAGTTCATTGGAGTATGGATGACAAAAAAGGACCTCACTAAAAGGATTCAACAAAAATGGCAATCCCAAGGCCATATCGAGCTCAAGTTGGGAGCAAGAGGCTTCTTCATGGTAATATTCTTGAACCTGCAAGACAAAGAAAAAGTATTTGAAAATGGTCTTATTCTTGAAATTTCATTATAATAATGGATTGTTTATGAGATACTGGGAAGAATGCTATGACCCAGGAAAGGAAAAAAATTTGGCAGCCCCGGTGTGGGTTATGCTATTTGGCCTCCCAATGGATTTCTGGGACCCAGAGATACTAGAGGGCATAGGAAACATGATATGCAGATTTGTCAAAATAGCAAAAATGACAAAAAAAAGGAAGATATACCTCATATGCTATAATATGTGTTTACATGAATATAGTTGAACCCATCCCAGACATAGTAGAACTAGAGTACCATGAAGAGGTCTAGTAGTAAACCCTAGACTATGAACACATATCATTCAAATGTAGAAGATGTCATGAGTATGACCACCTATTTAAGGTGTTCCCACTAAATATAGAAGAGGGAGAGAACATGCATAAACAACAGAGGAAAAATCAAGAAGACAAGGATGGGTTTCAAGAAGTCAAAAGTAAAAGAAGACAAGTAAGAGAGAATACTAGCGGGGGGGGGGAAGAACAACAATCCCATCCAAGTAGAACAAACAGCTTCAAAGTACTACAAGAAGAAGAAGAAGAAGGTAACGCGATCCAAATAATGGACTATCGGGGGGAAAGGAAAGGAAAGCAGCTCGAGTCAAGACAAGCTAAAACCTAAGAGGAAAGCCCAAAGCGAGGCGAGCGAGAAGGATGAGAAGGGAGATAGAGAGAAGATATATAACACTATAATGGAAATAGATACAAGTAGGGGAGAAGAATTAAGAATGGAAGAAGAGGTGATGAGGAAACTACTGAATGAATGTAGACATCTAGATGAGCAATTCATTCCAGAAGACCAAAAATGACTATACAGAGAAACATTCCAGCAGTATCAAGTTAAACAAGGGCAAGGGAAGGTGGATATGGAAAAACAACTAGGGCTGCAATAGGATAGCACCCAAGACTACCCAAATAAAATGAAAGGCGGAAAGAAAATAGGCTGAAGAAACCTACAAGAATCTATACAGATTATGGGAGAAATGCTAGTGAATACAGGGAGGGTAGTACCACTATCAATGGTATTTCACCAAATAAACCAAGTATCCCAATGATAATCACATCCTAGAATATAAGAGGCCTTAATAGTAAAGGAAAATAGAGACACTTGGTGAAAAGGCTAGGAAAATAAAAACCTCAACTCATGCTGCTACAAGAAACAAAAATCACAGGAGGGAAAATGGAGGAAATTCTAAATAAAATAAAACCAAGGTACGAATGCATGGCCATAGATGCAAAAGGTAGTGTGGGAGGTATAGCAATACTGTGGAAACCAGTAGAGATCACAGTGGATTATTGGGTGGGAATGAAAATAATCCTCTGGTTTCTAGTCTTTGCAATATATGGCCCTCATATTCCAGAGGAAAAAGGAAACTTCGTCCATCAAATACAACAACTAGGAAAACTTCATGATGAAAAACTATGGCTAATAGCAAGGGACTTCCATTTGATCACATCAACAAAGGAGAAAAAATGAGGATTGCAAAGAGAAGGGCTAGAAATGGAGAGGTTCAAGGATCTTCAAGAAGAACTAAAATTAGTAGACCTCCTGATGTGGAACAACACATTCATAGATTCTTGGCAATAGAACACTTCATTGGAAAAGGCATATTATACAAAGAATCAATTCTTTCATGTATAGGGTCAGATCACTGGCCTATTAAACTAGAAATTGCAATGAATCAAAAGAATTAGAACAAACCCTTTAGGTTTGAGGCATTCTGGCTAAGAGAACCCACCTTTATAGATAAAATGAAAGAATGGTGGAAAGGGAATGAGAAAGAGATAGGAGGAAGAAACCAAATGCACACCTTTCAACTCAAAATAAAATACCTAAAAGGGAAAATAAAGAAAAGGAAGAAGAAAAAATTTGGTAACATACAAAAGGAACATGAGAGAATTCAGAAAAAGATGAAGCACATACAACAACAAATAATCGAGGAGGGTAGAAGTGAAGAGCTTGCAAAAGAGGAGGAGTTGCTCATAAACAAATTGGAGGAAAGGAGACAATAGGAGGAAATCCTATGGAAACAAAAATCAAGAATCCAATGGTTAAAAGAAAGAGAAAGAAATACAAAGTTCTACCATAAAGCAATGATATAGTGTTGGGTGTGCAGCTTGATTATCTTTTGTATTCAAAGGTCTCAACTAGATGTATACCCCAGGAATATTGTACCCCCCTCCATGCGGGGGGTGCGAGAGGGGCTTGTCCCCCCTGTGGGGGTTTGGGGCAGCCGATCCCTCTGCGGCTGGGGGTCTGGGGGCCAGCGATCCCCTGGCAAGGGTTCGGGGGCAGCGCCCCCGAAGCTAAAAATAGATGTAAAATTTCCTTGTAAAAGTATAGTAATTTCTAGTCAATCTGGGCCGTACATTACATGGATGATCTAACTGTAGAAGTTGTGTTTAATTTAGGGATTTTTTCCCTAGAAGGCAACCCCTCACTATATATGAGGGAATTGTATTACGTCTATATGCATCTCTATTCTGAGTGAGGAAGAGAGAGGAGATTGAGAGAGAAAAGGGAGTTACAATAGATCTGTTGTAGGTTGTATCTTTTCAGTTTGCTGGATAATATAATAAGAGAAGGACTAGTTGTTTCTCCGTGGACGTAGCCAAACTGGGTGAACCACATATATCTGTGTCTCTCTTGTTTTATGCATTTTCTGTGCTTATATTTCTACAATATTTTATGTGTTCTATTGCTCTGTAATATATATTTTTCTAACATACAGCACAAATAGTAGAACATAATCTTCTCCCTAATGGATCAGCAAGGCAATCGGCTCACACAAAAGGAAGAAATGGAGAATCTATTGGTTCAACATTTCAAAGGGCTTTTGATAGAAACAAACATTAGAAGGGGGGATAACATTAAAAAAACCAGTCAACGTATCCCTAAATTGGTGACGAGAAATCAAAACATGGCTCTACTAACAGAAATAACTAAAGCAGAGGTGGAGGAGATAATTAAAAATATGGCGAAGAACAAAGCATGAGGGCTAGATGGATTCACTACAGAATTCTTCCAAGTGATCTGGGCCTTCTTAAGTGAAGACATAGTGAAACTAGTGCAAGAGTCCAAATGCACCAAAAGAATGCATCTAACCCTGAATTCAACATTTCTAGCCCTCATCCCAAAAACAGAGTACTCAGAAGAACCAGAAGGGTTCTAACCAATAGCACTCTGCAATGTCATATACAAAATCTTGGCTACAATAATTGTCAATCAGCTAAAACCCATACTACCTGGCTTGATATATCAAGAACAAATAGGGTTTTTCAAAGGTAGACAAATAACAGATGGCATAGTGGTGGCACAAGAAGCAATCCACTCCTTAAAATGTTAAAAAGGCAAAGGAATGCTGGTAAAACTAGATTTGGCTAAAGCCTACGATAGATTGAACTGGGAGTATCTACAAAAAATACTGAAGGCATTCGACTTCGATGAAAGATGGATAAGCTAGGTAATGTCAATTGTAACCACTCCAGTTCTGTTAATTTTTCTCAACGGATCCCCTATAGAGGCATTCAATGCCACCAGAGGGCTCAGGTAAGGCGACCTGTTATCGCCCTTTTTGTTTATCCTAGTAGCAGAAGGTATAGGAATATATATAAAAGCAAAAGTCTGCAGTGAAAAATATACAGGCTTAAAACTCTGGGGGAATGACCTTTCACTAACCCACCAGCAATTTGTAGATGACATAATGCTATATGGACAAACATCGCTCAAGGAAGCTAGGAAAATTATGGAAATCCTCACATACTTCACTAGTGCTTCAAGGACAAAGATAAACAAAGAGAAGTTGGATATCTATTTTTGCAACACCCTAGTACCCTCCCAAGCTTTCCTAGCAAGATCCATGGGATTCAGAATAGGAAATTTCCCTATGAAGTATCTAGGAATTCATCTAAATGACTAGCAGAACAGAGTGACTAATTGGAAACTCTTGTTGGGAAAGATCCAAAGGAAAATGCAAAACTAGACATTCAGAACGTTGAACATTCCATGTCGCGTAATACTATAAAAATCAATATTACAACCCATTCCGATATACTAAATAACTAGTCAAGCAACCACTAAAACAGTCTGCAAAAAAATGGTAGACATGTTCAAATAATTCTTATGGCAAGGACAGAAGGTAAAAAAATGGGCGCTCCTATCCTGGAGTTGGCTTAGCAAACCCCTAAAACAAGGAGGCCTTGGACTCTGCAACCCTTACATTTTGAATTAGGTAATGGGAGAAAGGTTGTGGTGGAGATGGATACAGGGAGGGGTAGATCTTTGGAAAAAGCTATGGGAGAGAAAGTACGACATGCCCAAGTCCCTCGAAGGAAGGCTGAGAAGCCAAAACGATAAGAAAGGCTCTACAATATGGAACCTAGCTAGAGCCAACACAAATATGATCAGCAACCATAGATTCTGGGAAATTAGAGGAGGGGAAAAGGCCAACTTTTGGGAAGAAGTGTGGAAATGGAGGGGAAAACTCGACAACCAGCCGCAACTAGCAAAAATCCACCAATTCACTGATCTCCAAGGGGGAAGCATAGTACAAAAATTTTGGTGCATATAACCAGAAGGATACTGGAGAAAGTGGAAACACCAACAGGATTGGCTAGAAGTGCCAGAAACACCCCAATGGAAGCTATATGAGTAGGAAATGGAAACTAGGAAAATAACGATAAGAGAAGGATCGAACATCCTTAGATGGGGCCATAGAATCAAAGGAATGTTTACAATCGGAGAAGGTTATCAATTAAAAGCAAACAACAACAGACATCTAGAAACAGATAATTGGGAAAGCATATGGAAAGTAAAAACATGGCCAAAGATCGCTTTCTTCATTTGGATCCTGAGCCATGGGCGAGCATTAACATGGGACCAATTGCAAAAAAAAATGAATGCAAGGCCCATCGATATGTGTCCCATGCTGAGGATAGGAAGAGACAATGGAGCACCTTACCAATGCTTGCAAATACAACGATAACCTATGGAAACAACACCATCAACTTTTTGAAATTAGTGACAGGAATCCAAATAACATGCAAACAACAATAGAGAACTAGAGAAAAATCCATACCAGAACACAATCCTGAACCGTGCTTGGAGACTCTATTTAGGATTTGTCTTGTGGAATATATGGAAAGAACAAAACAAACTGATCTTCAAGGAAGAAGGCAGAGAAAAAGTAGAAAAATGGAACTAGATACTCCAAAACATTAGAGAGACTATTATGATAGAGAAATGGTTTGAGGAGGACTAGAAAACTAACCTAAAGGAAGAAAAGATAATGACTTGCTTGAACCTACAACCAAGAATGCTGCATACATCTTCTAGGAAGTACCACACCACCAAAGAGGAGGAAGTAAACCAATTCAGAATACTACAGAAGGAATTCATCAAACTAAACTTTGATGGCGCTACAAAAGGGAATCTTGGCGAGGTCGGGATAAGAGGGGTATTCAGAGATGACAGGGGTACCACACTCAGAATTTACGTGATGGATTGTGGCAACATGATAAATAATGAAGTAGAGATTCATGCCCTAAAAAAAGGGTTGGAAATCACGATAAGGGAGCAATATAAAAAATTACAGGTAGAAGGTGAATCGAAAATGGCGATTGAAATAGTAAAAAAGCTATAGCAAGGAACACAATGGGAGAAGATAAGCCGAAGATGGATAACTTCTTAGCTGGTGTAGGAGATTAGCAAACTAATGAGATAAATATAATACATCCTTCCCACACAGGTATGAAGGAAAGGAAATGCGGCAGCAGACAACCAGGCAAATTGGGGAAGTGACCAAGTAGGCAGCACTGTACACATAAACACGAAAGAACTATATCAGATGGAGGAGATAGAAAACTTAGTGAAAATATTGGAAAAGGACAAGGGGAGGAGATCCCCCGATCAGGGTGTAGCACAATGGAGGAAGTGGGACAAGGGAGATGGGACTAGGAAGTGGGAGGCAACATCCAAGTGAGCGAAAGGACAGGCAAGGGAAATGGAGTGAGAGGACAGGGGCAAAGGAAAGTGGATGGATAGGGAAGGGGAGGAACAGACCTGAGAGAAGCTTGGTGGAGACGGATAAACAGGATAGTGAGGATGGCAAGGGATCTAGTAGGAGGGCGGGAAGAAGGACACTAGCAAGTGGCAAGAAAAGGGATGAGATCATACATCAAGAACAACCAGGAGTAAGTGAGTGTTAATGAGAGGAAGTGGAAGTCAAGATGGAGGGTCACCATTCAAAGGTGACGGCGTAGGGATCAGTGAAGGGAATAGTGATGATAAACAGGTGGATGAAAAGAGAAAGGATAGAAAGGGGAGGGGAATAAAACATAACAGGAAATAATCCATTAGTAGATGCATGCAGAGGGAGGAGATGAGAACTAGAGAGAGGAAAGGTGTTCGAAGAACAATGTTGCAGCTTACAGACGAAAGCAGAACCCGTTCTACAAGTTGGTATGTTTCTCCTCTGGCCCTTAGATTCTTAATGCATAGGTTGTGTTTCTACATTAATCTAGGAAATTTGTTCAGGATAGGGAATGAGTTTGGTAGGGAGGAACCCAGGAATTCCTGGGACCCTGGATGGTAAAAAACTTTAGAATCTGTAATGAAAATCCTAGGGAGTAAGCTAGGAGAGGAGGGGATAGAATCCAGGAATGGAGAGTTCTCCACCATGGTAACACCATGAAGCAAAATGCGAGAGAGCAAGGTCATAATGACTCTTGTTAGGGACTCCGCGATAAAACTAGAAGGAAAAAATGAAGAACCTTGGAGAGTAATTAGAATCGAGAAAAGAGGGAAAGATGAAAACATAATTTCACTAGGGGCGAAAGAGAATGGGGCCAGGGTCCTGATGCCTAAACCCCTTAGAAACATCCCCATGACCAAGACTCCCTACAATGTAAGTAATAGTAAACCAGTCTACCCTGGAGGTAGTCTTAAGCAGATGCCTCTATCGTGATGTTTGAGTGACGAATGTTGCCGAGAAGAAAAAATGATGATAAGAGAAGTAAGAATTAGAAGAACCAAAAAATATGAGAGGAGATGGGAAATTCTAAAAGAAACCTCAAAAAGCATTAGTTCTAACACTGAAAGGGATAACAAATGTGACACAGGTAAATGGAAAATTGTTTGGATGTTTGTTCATTATCAAATTGATAATCGTAATGGTTATGTGATAGGTCTCACCTCACAATACACCCAGCACAGTGATGAGAACAACAAACAAAAAGAAGCAACCAACAGCAGGTACATAGTCAACATGCCAACCATGAAGGGCAAGACAGACAAAAAGATGGTAGAGGGGGCAAGTGGCTCAAACAAAGAGAAAATAAAGAGAGGGAAAAAGTCTAGATGTGAACATATGAAAACCCTCATCGATGCCTACATGGCAGGGAACCCACTAGACATTAGAGCCAAAATTGTTGGATGGGAGCGAGAACTAAAAGAAAACATCAGAAACCAAGACATCCCCATGGAGGAATGGGAGAGCATGGTTCTGTACCTAGGGAACTCTCAAGGATGGCACTCTCTCTTCAAACAGACAATACAATAGTATTGGGTCATGAAGAACCTGGTAGCACAAGCCATGAATCTTAATCGGGAACAAGAAGCAAGCAAAGGACTGGAGGTAAAGAAGGGCACTAAGGAAAAGGATCTCATTAAAGCAAAACTCCTCAGGGAGATTGCAACAGTCCAGATACAAACTTACATAAACAACTTGGGACTAGGGAGAATTGAACAAACACTTCAAGACATGAAGAGGAGCAAGATGCTCAACTTTAGTGCCAAAGTGCCAACCCTAGTAATATCCTCGAATGAGGATTGAAGCAGAGGCCTAGTATATTTGTTTGAATTTTTATGATGAACAACTTTTACTTTTTTAATTGGAATAGTATAGATAGTAAAGACAATGTTGCTAGATGGATAGAGAAAGACCTTTTCAAATTTTGGACAGGGTTTAATGCTGACAGGTGGCTACCTAGTTCCTTCAGGCAGGTAAGCCACCTAGAACAAATGGAAGGTTTGATTTTGAATAGTTAATATCAATAGAGGAAGCACCACCACGTTTACAAAAAAAATTATCATCCATTTGATTATCATCTTCAATATGAAAATTTCTTTGTCTACATCAGCCATTACTGGGTTTTAAAGATAAAAACAGGAAACTCTCACAAATTAGCTTTTAGATGTACTCAGTTGTCATAGATAGAGCCTCTGTTGCAAGCAGGTATCCACAACCTCGACAGGGTTGTGTTTTAACCAGCAATGATTTAGTATCCCATATAGGTAAAAGTGCAATTTTTAAAGATAAATTCAGATTCACATACTGCTTTCTCATTTTTTTTTCTAAACAATTCATTTTTATCCTTAAAGGTCATTGTCTTGAATTGGTACCGAAAATCGACAATTTCATTCACTGGTTGTAACTTTAACTGAACAAGTTGGCTCTTGATGAGACCCTCGTGATGAGACCCCTTGTCCTTTGATTAATCATAATCTCAAGCCATTTCCCTGTTTTGGTATGTAGAATTGGTAATGCCAGCTTGTTACTTCCCTATGATCATGGTAAGTTGGCTCTTGATGAAACCTCTTATCCTTTACGTTTAATCATATTTTAGAATTACACTGTAAAAAGTGAAAGTTGACTAGATGGGGAGAATCATTGACTTCTTAGGATGTTCTGGATGACAATTATAGAGTTAAATATGCTTCTCTATAGAGAGTCCTTTCTTTGTTATAGATACTTTTCTTAACTAATGATAGAACAAAGTTTATTTTCACCAAAGGATAACTAATTTTAGTAGAGGACAAGCAATTTCAGAGAGATATAACTTAGCTTATGTTTCAAATGTAAAAATCATCTTCTTAACAATCTTTACTTATACAAGCGAAAAGTCAAAATATAAAAAAGATTATTATTATAAAGGCCAAAAGTAAATGCTACTAAAATTTTATTTTCCTAAAAAGTAAAAACAATAATGTATAATGAATAGAAGAGATTATATTCTATGAAAAATATTTCCTCAGAATCTGCCCATTAGCAGGCAGAGAATCTCTCTTGCCACATAGATCTTGCAATGAAAAGGTTGATGGGCCTCTTTGTTCCACAATATGAAACGATCCAAGCCAAATTCTTTGGAATTTGGTATGCTTACCTTTTTCCACATGTGCTTTATTCCATTTCAATACCAAGTTTCTGAGTTTAAAGGATTTCGAACTTACAGAATGTGCATCAAAAGAAGATTTGACTAATTGTTGATGATGTGTAGTGTGATTTTGGCCTTTTCCCTTTCTTTTTCAAGCTTAAGGATTTGTGGTTGTCTCATTTGCATGAGGAAGGGGTTTCTTCAATAAATTTAAATAGGGTTAGAAAGGGAATTGCTACTACATTTGTAGGGAGGAAAACTTCTTTCCCATATACCAAATTAAAAGGAGAAGTTCCTATTGAGGCCTTCTGTGTTATCCAATCTTCCCATAGGGAAAATATTAAAGATTTGTGCCAATTTTTCTAACTTCAATCAAGGGTTCGTTTGATAATTCTTATGATATTTTTGTTTGTAGATTCGGCCAAGCCATTTCCCTGAGGATAATAATTCACAGAGTATTTAAGTTTAAAACCTCTTTTAAGAGCAAATTTTGTCATAACATTGCCTGTAAAATAAGATGCATTATCAAACATGAGAGCGGATGGTAGACCAAATCTGGTAATAATAAACTAATATATAAATTCAATGTTGTTTTCAAAATTGGCTACCTTAAGTGGAATTTCTTCCACCCACTTTGTGAAGTAATCAGTTGTTGTAAGGATATATTTATGCTTCTTTAAAGAGTGAGCAACGATCTCACCTATTATGTCCAGTGCCGATTATTCAAATGGTTGTTTAATATTGACTGGTTGCAATGGTAATGTGGGTTTCCTCTATCTCCCAGTAGCTGTTTGACAAACTTTACATTTCCTTACATAATCATGTGCATGTTTAAATACGTTGGCCAATAATAGTCAACATGCATGATTTTATGTGCAGTTGTGTCCCCTCCAAAATGTCCACCAGTTGGTCCATCACAGAGTTCCTACAAAACCATTTTTGCCTCATATTTTTCAAGACATCTAAGAAAAACATAATCATAATTTATTCTAAACAACACATTATTGATGATTTGATATTGTCTAGATTTTAACCTCAAATCCTTTTTTCTTTTGTAACTTAGTAAAGTAGGGGCATATCCATTTTTCAAATAAAAAATGATATCAACATATTTGGATTCAATGTCATTGAGGCTTACCTCATATACTTTTCTATCATCACCTGAATCTTGTAGTGCTAGTAAGTTGGATGCTCCTGCTAACATTCTGCAAAAACCTTGACCTTTTACAATTTTGGCTAGTCTAATCTCAATGTCATATTCTTGCAGTGTTGTTACCCAATTTTCCCTTTTCTCACCTACATCTCTTTGTATTAATAGATTTCTCACTGCTGAGAATAGGACTACTACCTTGGTGTGGGTTTTGAGGAGAAAGGGTCTGAAATGCTTTATTGATTTGAAAATAGTGAAAGCTTGTTTTTCAACATCTGTGTAGTTTAATCCAGTCCCCTGAAAATTGAAGCTAAGGAAAGAAATCGGTGCTTCGGCTTTATCATCATGGACTTGTGTTAATATAGCTACAGATGATTTCTTGGAAGCAAAGGTATATAAAATGAAATGATTAGAAAAGTTTGGGGTTTCCAGTGAGGGAGCGTTCAATATTGCTTGTTTAATCAGATCAAAGGCTGCATGCTCGTTATGTCCCCATTTAAAAAGAGAATTTTTCTTAACCATAGATTGGAGAGGTAAAATAATTCATGAAAAGTCAGGAACATATCTTTTGACAAAATTTATCTAACCTAGGAAAGATTGCATGGCTTTCTTGTTATGAGGTAAAGGGATTCCATAAATTTCATTTATCCTATCAATATCAATGTGAATTCCTTCTTTGGATACAATAAATCCAAGGGTCTTTCCTTCACTTAGAGGAAAGAAATATTTTTTGGGATTGAGAGAAATTTCATCTGTTTGACATTGCTCAAAGATTTGTTTTAAATCCTTTAAATGATTACCACTCCTTTTTTAGTACATAACTATATCATCTAAATAGATTACCAGTGATTTATTAACCAAGCCTTTGAAAGCTATGTCCATGGCTCTTTGAAATGTGGCACCAACATTGATTAACACAAATGGCATCTTTTGATAGGCATAGGTGCCCTATTCAGTTCTAAAGATAGTCTTTAGTCAGTCATCTCGATGTATTAAAATATGATTGTAACTTGAGAATCCTTCCAGAAAAGACATTAGTTCTGAGCCTACAACTGATTGCAATATCTGTTCCATAGGAGGTAATGGGAAATTGTCCTTCTGACAAGATTTTTTAAAATTGTGAAAGTCTATACATATTCGAATATCACCATTCTTTTTTCTGAAAGGAACAAGGCTAGAAACCCACCTTTAGTGCCTGGTAGGAAAGATAATTTTGGCTTTGAGCAGCTTATTCAATTCAGATTTGATCTGATTTTCTAAATTTGGATGGATTTTCCTTAGATTTTGCTGCATGGGTTTTTCATCAGATATCATGGGGATGGTATGTTGAATTATATAAGTGTCATATGTCTTAAGGTAATCATGGTTCCGAGAAAAGACATTCTTTTATTTCTTCAACAAATGAATGAAGGCTAATTTTTCATCAAGTGTACGACCAAGTCCTAGATTGATGTTCTCAGGTTTAAGGTCAGTTCCAAGATTAACTAATTCAAACCTCATATTTGAGCTTTGGAGTTTCGAATTAGTGGGTTTTTTGAATCTACCCTTGAGATCATATAAGTCCTCCAGCTTAACCACAAACTTAGGTATGGAATTCATAGTTTTTTCTTGCTTAAGATGGGAGTCATGTTGATCTTCATCTATTATCTGGTCGTCATAAGATCCTTTAGAAGTTAGAAAACTTATGATATCCAGATCATTATTAAAAACTTACCAATTGGTGATATTATCTGGAATAGAAGGCCTAAAATCAATTCAATAGAAAAGTGATCGAGGCTATAATATTCTGGTGGAATGAGCTTGGATGCAACATTAGCCAACAGATCAACACTTTCATTCTGGAGTCTTGGGATAGGAGAAATATTAAATGTTGTAAAGTGAGAAGTGAGGTCTTGGACTAATGATTGATAATGTTTCAAATGTCTAAACAAAAAGTGTATAGTATTCCTTACATGTCTTATCACAATTTCCAAATCTCCAAACACTTGAAGGTGTTTGATATTAAGGATGATAGCCTTATACATCCCTTGAATCAATGCTTCATATTCGGCAATGTTGTTTGTGCATTCGAATTCAGGCCTACATGTTATCATAGTTTTTTTCTCCTTTTGGGCTAACTAATATGCATCCTGCTCCAACCCCATCGTTAGATTTGGATTCGTCAAAAAATAATTTCCAAAATAGTGAAATAACTACAAGTTTATTTTAAAAATTTATACACTTAGAAGTATCTGTTTGAGAAAAAATTTCAACTTGCGATATAACCTAATTTTACAAGAGGGGTGAAGTATTTGCATTAAAATTTCCTAGAAATGATTCAACTGAATTGTTTCCAGTGATATTGCTACTATAAGTGACTGACTCATTCTCTCCCTCTAGTTCTGTAACGATATATTTTTTATTTTTTTTGCAGTCAACCCTTATTTCAATTGGCGTTCCATTATAGGGAAGCAACATGTGGGACTAGTTAGTTGCAAAATATCCATGAAGCTTTTCTGACCAGTCTCTGCTTAGGATTAAACTGTAGAACTCGAGGATATCTACCACAAGAATGTTAATGACTTGACAGACTTTAGGGTTTGATGAGAGTCTGATAGTGACTTGATTGAGCTCTCCTATAACTTCGACTTGAGATAAGTCTAACTGCACAATGCGCATAGCATATTTTTGGGTTGAACATTCAATTTCACACAAAGTGTTAGTGGTAGAATGTTAGACGAAGTTTCAGAATCAACTAAAAAGTTGTGTAGATTCTTGTTGAAAACTTCAAAATTCAAAAGGAATGGAGAAGTATGGGATTTGGATCTTCCTCCTATCAGAGCAATATTGGTAGGACTGATTATATCTAATGAGGTATTAGGAGGTCTTCCCATTTATTAGATAGCTTGCGAGATTACAACAGCAGGAAACAGAGAAGTAGGGACTACTTTTAGATCTTTGAGTAATAGCTTTCGTTGATGTTTCAACTTGCTAAGCTCGTGAAAGGTAATGTTTGGCCTAGTCTTTTTCATATCTTCCACTATGTTGTATTCCATTTCATCAAAGAATAATAGGGTTTTAGCTGAAGGTGAAGAATTTGTTTATGAATGAGCAGTTTGAGTGGATTTAGACAAAGATTTCTTACTTATTGTTTTGTTTTTGGGAGCTGGAGTTGATACCTTCTATTTTGAATTTTTTTGTGGAAAATCAACAGGGCTTTTACTCCTGGTTGCAACAGGTAGTGCTTCTTCTACTTCTTCATGAGGAAGAATAAAGTCCCACATTCCTTGTAATTCGACTACTTCTTCTTCATTTGTTTTCTCTTTGGCCATTGAGACTTCATCTTCCTACACATCTAATTCAACATTTGATAAGGTACTTGGAGGCTTAGTATCAATGGAGGGATTTCTTCTGTATGGTCTAAAAGTTTTCTTTGAGGACATCTCTGCTATCGATTTCTGGATATCAACCATTTCATTGGACATGGTTTTGAGGACTTTTTGTAGACCTTCAAGATCAAGAGGATCTTTAGGTGCTTTGTCCTTGGATTTGTCCCTAAAATTTACTTTCTTGGATTTGCATTCTTCTAATGCATTTTTCTTTTTTAATGCTAGAATACGTTTTTCTACAGCTATGGCTTCTTTCATGTTTTCTTCAAAGTTGGTTTGGCAACCCTATTGACTAAAATAGTTGTGTTTAAAGGAAGGGTAGAGATTTACCATTCATTTTGGACTTCATCGTTGGGCTTAGAAGTTGTTGAGATCTTATTCATTAAATTATTAATACATGAATTGAAGTCCTTAATCGGTTCTCTAGGTTTGGATTTCAAGTTGGAGAGATCATTGATAAGAGTAGTCATTGATCTATCATCTCCAAACTTGGTTAGGAATTTCTCTTGAAAGACATCCCAACTATTAATGGAACCCGATGGTAATGAAAAGTACCATGACCCTGTTGATCCTTGTAAGGTATAAGGGAATAATATTACAACTGCATCTTTTTACACTACTTCGTTTAGGTTTATGGACAACATAAAATTGTTTATGTGCTCTTCAGCTGGTAAGCAATCATCAGGATTGAACTTTGGCAACCACTTTTTTGGATGGGCTGGCAATGGATGTAAAGGTCTTGTCATCCGTATAGCTCCTATATTTTTCCATGGACTCTGCGGGTTTTGAGCCATCGTAGGTATCTATGTAGAGGAATATGTTCCTATATTTGAAAGTGATTGGGTAGAGAAGTCTTGTGCTCCAATACCAATGTAAACCATGATCTAAAGTTGTGAGGCGGATGGTTGATTTTGTGATGAAATGGATGGAATGAATGAGGATGTTTGAGTTGATGATGAGAGAACCTCACTATGGGATTCAAATTGTGTCTTCTTAGCTCTCTTATGGTTTGGTAGAGGGAATTCAAATGGGGGATCCCAAGCTTTTCACTTTGTGCTCTAATTAACCTTTGAGATGAGGGGAACTAAGAAGAAAACTAGCTTGAGATAACTCATATTCTTCTTGAGATATTGAAATCCCCTGTAGCTTATGGATCAAATACTGGACTTCAGCGGTTTCTATAGAAGAAGATTGATTTGAACTTTTTGAAATCAGTGTAGTGGATTCTAAAGGGTTCTTTAGAACTTCTCACTTAGTATTTGGATATTTGGAATGTGATCGAGAAGTTAGAGGAGATGGTTAGGGAGTTTTACTCTTAGAATGGCCTGTTGATTTGAATTTACTTTCCATTCACAGTTATGCCCTCCTTCTAGTGCTAAAATGTTGAAGCCCAACAAATCGTTGCTACAACATGGGGGAAAACCACCTGGTCTGAACCTTGGTTAGCAACTCCCTTTCCGTTTCGTGTAGTGCGTCTGACTAGGGATAATGGGACCAGTTCCCTAGAAATGATTTCGATAGTGTTAATGGGGTGATATATGATGTAATGGGGGAATGATTAATCTAAGGGAAATCTAATATAAACTATTAAACACATGCATATATCCTAGTTTGAACACTATTTAAATATAAATATACCCAAGAATTCAATACAATATGTGATATACAATGATGTCCTACAACAATTGGTAATATAGATCATTCAACTGCAATAAGAAATGAAATCGTTTAGAAGTAATCGTTTTGGATAAATAGTTAGACAAAATGATTGTGAAAGATATATCACATATAAATCATTCATGTATTTAGAATAAATTCAAAGTCAACATCATACAAAAGTGCGGTAATGCTAACTGTAATTTATACTTTCACACATAAAGCAATTAAAAGAAGAAGTATTTCCTGATACATAAATAAAACAAGATCACTATATAAAAGTACCATATAAGACGAGTCTTGCTCATGTGCTTCAGCAATATTGACCAACATTCAATCAATACAACATATTCTAAGAGTACAAAAGTGCATTTGAATAGAGCATGCTAGATATTTAAGAGAAAATAGATCATGCTCCATACATTCCATCAGAACCTCCTCAAAAGTACAGAAGTGAAATGTTTCGAAGAATGTTTTTGATAAAAAATTTGGACCCCCCTCTAAATGCAAGAGAGGGGTTTAATTACTAAACTATAGGTCCTAAAATAAATTATTATCTCTTCTACTATCAACATTCAAAAATAGTATTGATGATGGATCCCTATTGGGATTTGAAACATTGACGGAATATGGTTATTACTATGGGTTCTCTGGTAACTAACTCAGAAGATATGAACCATAGATGTCTAAAATCTAGAATCATTTCCCTGTATGGAGGGGATACATGAAGTGAAATCATTTTACTTGAAAAATTTAGAGTGAAGATATAAAGAAGAGCTACAGAGTCATTTAGCTCTTCTACTATCAACATTCAAAAATAGTCTTGATGATGGATCCCTGTTGGGATTTGAAATGTTGACAGAATATGGTTATTATTGTGGGTCCTCCAGTAACTAACTCATAAGATATGAACCTGTTGTGGCCACCAACAACCCCCCTCTTTGTTTGATATTAGCAATAACACCAAGCAAATGGGGACCCTTAATAGAAAATCCAAATAAACATTTGATAAAAAAAAAATTGTATTTAACTCCTTAAAACTTTATCGCAACAAAAGAATGAAACGTTTTTCTTATGAGCATAGTAAAATATGAAGAAGTGACGCGAAATTCATCGCATCACATTCATTATGAAGCGCTCTTAAATGGAAAAACTTAAGAAATCTCCGACGGCCGATATGCGACGTCGCATATCGCAACATTGCATAAGTAGCACACAATGACTGAACGACTAAATCTACGATGCTACGATCTGCGATGAATGCGATCTGCGATAAATACGATTTGCGAAAATTCGTGATCATGATTTTCTGCGATGACACATCTTGACGATGCGATCTGCGATGCTACGATGCGAGTCGCAGAAATCGCCCATCACAAATTTTCCTCGACGCAGTACTCAATGAAAAGTTGTCCGTTAACCAAAATTGGGCGCGCGCCTTAAAAGAAATTAATAATTGTACGCCAAAATATTCAGGAAGGACAGTCTCGTGTTTTTCTAAGAGTCAGTTCGTTATAGATATCATGATTATGCATTGATAAGAGCCTAAAGCTTTCATGTCAATCTTTATTACCATTACTCTTTTCCTTCGCATAAACTGTAAGACAGGAATAACATGAAGCAATGTGCAGGAGACATCTAAGGAAAAGGGGAAAGTGTCAATGCTCAGAGAACAGAGAAGAAATCCCTTCAGAGACGAATGTCGCATGCGACAGGACCACAGATTCCAGAGTATCACTCAACAGATGTTGATGTCAATAGGCCACCTAAGGCTCAGAATCAAAGATGTACAAAAGCAGCATGTTTACAAAAAACCCTGAAGCTTATGCACCAGAAAAGCCTGGAATGAAGAACGTAGGCAGTTTTCAATGCAGAAAATTATTCAGAGAGTTAAGTCTCTAACTTTTTCAGTCATCCGCAAGGCCGCAAACCAAAACAGCAAAAGCATAATCAGTTTAAGAGAAATTTGGGTCATTACCAAGTATACACGCAATGAATACACCCAGTAAGAGGAAGATTCTCGAAAATATCTTGTAGTTTACCAGAAAGTGGTGCCAACGCTTGTTATTTCTATTTTCATAGCTCAAACGAAAACGGAAGGCAACCAGCTGACTCTTCCCATGGCGAATGTTGCGTGCTTGCAGCACTAAGGAGCAAATACAGAAATAGTTTAGAATTAGATTCAATTTTTAGAAATAGTTTTGCTTTATCAGAAGGGCGGTCATTTAAAAATGTATCCTAAATTTATGTAATTAAGTTAATTAGTTAGCAGTATTTAAACCCTTCTCATGCATTTAGAGAAGGGTCCATAGATTTGTCAAAAAACTTGTCCTCGGAACATGCACTTCTGCACCCTCATAGGAGGTTTTGATGAATGGATGGATCGAGATTTATTAATGTTTGCATTTGATGTCTGCTACTGATGTTGCACTTTTGTACTCTTAGTAGATGTTAGAACAAGTAGAGATAAATCGTTTTTGCTTGAAGTTTATGAGTAGGATTAGTCATAAATGGTACTTTTTATCTCTTGGCCATTTCTGCTTATATTCTTTAAGTGATATACAGTTTTCAGTTGTTTATATGTTATTGCATGAATGTATGAGTTACCATTTGGCACTTCTATACGGTGGAGTCATTTATTTATGTTTGATATATGAATAA
>APFE031225922.1:33962-70986 GCA_000404065.3 Pinus taeda | reverse complement strand
TTTTGTTTGGTATTAGCAATAACACCAAGAAAATAGGGGACCCTTAGTAAAAAATTCAAACAAACATCCCCATGAACATTTTTGTTTTTCCTTAGAATTTTATCGCAGCGAGGCAATAAAACACTTCTTTTATGAGCATAACAAACCACAAAGAAACAATGCTAAATTTATCGCATCGCATTTACCATAAGCGCTCTTAAATGAAAAGCTTAAGAAATCCCTGACGGCCGATGTGCGACGTCGCATATCGCAGCAATTGCGTAGAGTGGAACACAATGACTAATATCTGCGATCTGCGATTTGCTATCTGTGATAACACAATCTGCGATCTGTGATGAGCCAATATTGAGATATCACAATACTATAACTCAAATCTGTGATCTGCGATGAGCGCGAATTTTTCTCGGCACAGTATTCAAGGAAAGCTGCCCATTAACCAGAATTAAGCGCGCGCCTGTAAGGAGGAAATTAATGATTGTACAAATGGCTGCTTTTCTTTTTTCAAAGAGTCAGGTCACTTTGAATATCATGATTATACACACGCAAGATCTGAAGCTTTCATATCAATATTTATTTTCATTTACTCTTTTCCTTTACGCAAACTATAAAACATGAGATAACATGGAGCAATTTTTGCAGGAAACATCCAAGGAAAAGGGGAAAGCGCCAATGCTCAGAGAACACAGAAGAGATCTCTTCAGAAGCTGGTGCCACATACGATAGGACTACAGATTCCAGAGTATCACTCAACAGACACTAACGATCGATAGGTCATCTAAAGCTCAGAATCAAAGGCGCACAAAAGTAGCATGATTACAAAGATACCTGAAACTTACACGCCAGAAAAGCCCGGAATGAAGAATGAAGGTAGTTTCCAATCCAGAGAATTGCTCGGAAAGTAAAGTCTTCTGACTCATCAAGTCATTCGCAAAGACAGAAACCGAAATAGCAAAAGCATAACCAGTTTGAGGGAAATTTGGGTTATTACCAAGTATACACTCAGTCAGCGAGAGATTCTCTAAAATATCTGATAGTTTACCGAAATGTGGTGCCAACCCTTGTTACTGCTATTTTTATAGCACACACGAAAGGGAAAGGCAACCAACCAACTCTTCTCCGACGAATGTTGCACACTTACAGCATTAAGGAGCAAACACAGAAATAGTTCAAAGTTAGATTTAATTTTAGAAATAACTTGCTTTATCAAAGGGACGGTCATTTGAAAACCGGATCCTAAATTTATGTAATCAAGTTAATTAGTTAGCAGTATTTAAACCCTTCTCAGGCATTTAGAGAAGGGTCTGGAGATTTGTCAAAAACTCGTCCTCAGAACATGCAGTTTTGCGCCCTCAGAGGTGGTTTATATGAATGGATGGATCAAGGTTTATTAATGTTTGCATCTGATGTCTGCTACTGATGTTGCACTTCTGTACTCTTAGTAGATGTTAGAACAAGGAGAGATAAATCATTGTTGCTTGAAGCTTATGAGTGGAACCAGTCATAAATGGTACTTTTATCTCTTGACTATTCCTGCTTATGTTCTTTAAGTGATTTATAGTTTCAGTTGTTTATATGTCATTGTATGAATGTATGAGTTATCATTTGGCACTTTTGTACGGTGGAGTCATATTGTTTATGCTTGACATATGAGTAACTTATTATGCGATATGTTGTTCATAACTGTTTTGTCTAACTTCTTATGCAAAATAGTTTATCTTTAAATGATTTCTATTCTTATGATAGCTGAATGATCTATATTACCAGTTATTGTTCGAAATATGTTTAGATCGCATAATAGGAGATATATACCCCGGGTTAGTGTAGATTAGATGTGTTGATTCTCACTAGATTACAAAAGCATAGAGTTAGTTTAAAGAGTCTAAATTAGATTAGCTTTAAATTCCTCTTTGATCAGCATAGTTCAAACTCTACACACACACACACACAACTAAGGTTGGGAAACTGGTCCTGTCATCCCTAGTCGGACCGGCTATACCAAACGAATAAGGAGCTGCCAACCAAGGTCCGGACCGGGTGGGTATCCCCCTTGTTGTCGACCCGATTTTCGGGGCTTCAACATATTTGGCGCTAGAAGGAGGGCCTGAACTATGAATGGCACCTAAATCAAAATCTAAATACCATTCTGAGAGTAAATCACCCTCATCAACTCCCTCGACTTCCTTAGAACATTTAAATTCGGAATTAGAAGTCGGTCGAATAATAACCACTGCTACATACCCTAATATTTCAGACCAACCTACCATCGAACCCCCTGAAGTTCAAACTCTTATTCACAAACTCTAGGGATTTTCTATTTTTTCACTAGGGTCTGATAAATCTCAAAGCAACGTGACTTCGCAATACAATCCTGATCATCCCCTAACCAGGTTAAAGAGCAGAAAATTTGGCATCTAGCCAACTGAACTCCCTCTTCCCACAAGAAAAAAAGCAAGCAAAACATCACTGCAATCTGACAGTGAGACTCTGTCATCTACATCATCCATCTCAACCCCCTCACCGTGAAGTCAACCGCCCACATCTTCATTCCAAATCACTCATCCACCTTCCACAACCCCTCTTCCCCAATCATCCAAGATCATGTTATCTTCATCTTCACATCCTCAAAGATCATCTCCTACACTTGTAGTTACCAGTAGCTCAAAAATGGCTCAAGCTCCATGGAACAATCCTGGAGCGGTTTTAATGCCTCCACCCCTGAGCTAAATACTGCCCCATCCTGAGAAATGGCTACCCAAGTTCAACCCAGAAGCATGCATGCTAGCTGAAGAGCACATTAACAATTTCATGCTCTCTGTTAATCTCAACGGCGTTACCAATGAAGATGTTGTGGTTCGGCGTTTTCCCTATACAATGCAAGGAACAGCCGGGTCATGGTACTTTTCATTACCTTCCAGGTCTATAACGAGTTGGGACATCTTTCAAAATCAGTTCCTCACCAAATTTGGTGATGATATATCAACGGAAACGTTAATCAGTGACCTATCCAATCTTAAAGCCAAAACTAAAGAACCCATCAAAGATTTCAATTTACGATTCAATAAGATTCTCAACAAAAATCCCACTGCTTCACAACCTAGCGAAGAAGTATGATGTGAATGGTATATCACAGCCTTACCATCAAACTTAGCAGTCTTCGTAGATAGGGCAAATAAAACAACTTTAGTTGAAAACTTAACAGAGGTGATAGCAGTAGAGAAACACGTTATAGCTTTGGAGAAGAGATCTGCAATAGAAGAACGCAAATCTAAAAAGGTCACCTTCAAGGAAGACCCCAAGAAGAAACAGACGAAAGATCCTTTCGATTTAGAAGGGTTGCAGAAGGTATTAAAGACCATGTCCAATGAGATGATTGACATAAAAAAACAAGTGGCAGAAACTTCTTCAAAAAATCCCTACAGAGCTTTTAAAAGAGGCCCTTCAATGGATGCAAAACCACCCAACGCTATCTCAAATGTCGAATCCGAAGAAGAGGAAGAAGAAGAAAGTACCACTGAAGGGCAGACCGATGATGAAGAAATTGTGGAACTACAAGGAATGTGGGATTTCATCCTCCCACAAGAAGAAGATAAAGAAGCATTTCCGGTTAGCACACGAAGCAAAAACCAACTTGATCCTCCCCAAACTACCCCTAACCAGAAAGGCGCAAGCCCTACAGTAAAAGAAAAAGTCGCAACAAAGAAAACGACTGCTAAAGCGACTCAATCTAGCCCAGTCCAACCAGATCAAACACCTCCATCAAGAACACTAATAGTGTCGAATGAAATGGACTACAATATTATTGATGACATGAAAAAGACTAGGGCTAATATCACTCTTTATGAATTGAGCAAATTGAAACATCAACATAAGATAATGATGAAAGAATTACATGCCGTGCGTACTACATCTTTGCCTACAGTTGTAGCTTCCCACAACATGGGAAGACCTCCAACCAACACGACCAATAAGATCAATCCAAATGACATCGCCTTGATTGGAGGGAGATCAAGATCTCACACTCCCCCTTTTCTGCTCACTTATGAAATTTTCAATAAAAATGTGCACAATTGTTTGGTAGATTCTGGGGCTTCAAAAAATATTTTACCCAGATCAATATGTGCCAAGTTGAATGTTCAACCATAAAAATCCGCAGTGCGCATAGTTCAGCTTGATCGATCTCAAGTCAAAGTGATTCGTGAACTTAATCAAGTCACCATAAGATTGTCGTCTAACCCTAAGGTATGTCAGGTTATTGACATTCTAGTAGCTAATATCCCAGAATTCTATGGCTTAATTCTTAGCAGGGATTGGTCCGAAAAACTCCATGGATACTTCTCAATCGACTATTCGCACATGTGGTTACCCTACAATGGTAAACCAAATCAAATAAAGGTTGAACGAGAGTTACACCAGAAGTACATACTAACGGAATTGGAGGGGGAAAATGAAGCAATAGCATATAACAATAGTATCATAGGAAATTACTTGATAGATTCTTTCCTCAACAATTTCAATGCTCATACATCACCTTACTTAGAAGATTCAGTTTTGTCCCAAGTCGAAAATTTTTCCCAAACTGATAATTCAAAGTGTGTCAATTTTGTAGAGAAACCTATAAATACATCTTTATTTTGGAAATTATATTTTGATGGCCCTAAATCTAACGAAGGAGCAGGAGCAGGGTGCGTTCTAATTAGTCCAGAAGGAGATAATACCATGCTTACGTGCAGACTGGAATTCGATTGCACAAAAAATATAGCGGAATATGAGGCCTTGGAGCAAGGCCTATACAAAGCAATCGGGTTGAACGTCAAGTAACTTCAAGTCTTCGGAGACTCTGAGATTGTCGTCAAATAGGTACGTAACACCATACATTGCCTATCAAGTCATTTGAAACACTATCAATCTCTAGTACAAGATCTGACTAAGGCATTCATAGCATTCATGTTTCGTCAATCCCAGACTCAACGCGGAGCGCAGACTTTTAGCTAAGTGCCTCTAGACTCATTCCCTCGAATTTTAGTTAGATAGATTCTCAATAGATAATTTTAGACATCATCCCGACAACATTCAAACTGGAGAGTATTCAATGATGATCTGATATGTAAATTTTATCACTCTAAGATCTACTCCAACAAATAATTGACGAAGACCATCCGATCGACAAATACAACAATAGCATGATAATGCTATACGTAAATCGTGGTTAAGTTGGAAACTTATACTATTGAAAAATCGTTTAAAGGTCACTAATTCCAAGCTCTACAGTTCACTCTGACTTGATTAGTAACTTGGGAACCGAGATACCAAAACGTTAAGCAGGCCACGGCCTAGCCCCTAAAGAAAAACTAGCATATATTCATCTTTTGAGACAATACAAAAATGTTTTTGCCTGGAATTATGATGAGCTGAAGACATACGACACTTCTATTATTCAACATACTATCCCTATATTTGACAACGAAAAACTTGTCCAACAGAAACTCAGAAAAATCCACCCCAATTTAGAAAACCAAATAAAAACTAAGTTGAATAAGTTATTAAAATCCAGAATAATTTTCCCCATCAGACATTCCAAATGGGTCTCCAATATGGTACCCGTTAGAAAGAAAAGCGGAGATATTAGAATCTGCATCAATTTTTGGAATCTCAAGAAAGGTTGTCAAAAAGACAATTTTCCCCTCCCTCCTATGGAGCAGATATTAGAGGCAGTAGCAGGCTCAGAACTAATGTCTTTTTTGGATGGATTTTCAAGATACAATCAAGTGCTGGTACATCCCGATGATCAGTTAAAAACAACGTTCTGAACTAAATGGGGCACATATGCATATCGGAAGATGCCATTTGGTTTGATCAATGCCGACAGTACATTTCAGAGAGCCATGGACATCGCGTTCAAGGGTTTAGTCAATAAATCTGTAGTAATTTATTTGGATGATATAATAGTGAACTCCAAGAGGCAAAGCGACCATATCAAAGACTTGAAACAAATCTTTCAACGATGTTTAAGGTATGGGATTTCACTTAACCCAAAAAAATATTTTTTCGCATTAAGTGAAGGAAAACTTCTAGGATTCATAGTATGAAAATCTGGTATTCACATTGAGCCTGATAGAATCAAAGAAATTTCTGAAATATCCCTACCTCATAATAAAAAAGCCATGCAATATTTTCTTGGTCAAATCAATTTTGTGAAAATATTTGTCCCAGATTTTTCACGAACTGTTTCTCCTTTGCAAACCATTATAAAAAAGAATTTAAATTTCAAATGGGTCCAAGATGAGCATGAAGCATTCAACCTGATCAAACAAGCTATCATTAATGCTCCATCTTTGGCAACCCCAGTTTTTTCAGAATCTTTTATCTTATACACATTCGCCTCAGAGAGATCATATGTCACGATTCTAACTCAAGCGAATCAAGGGAAAGCGGAAGCTCCAATCGCATTTTTTAGCTCGAATCTATAAGGTGCTGAACTTCACTATTCAGGCGTGGAGAAACATGCATATGCTGTTTTCAAAGCGATGAAATACTTCAAACCTTTCTTACTTAAAACCCATACCAAGGTCATAGTACCGTTTCCAGCGGTAACAAATCTTCTAATACAGAAAGATGTGGGTGAAAAAAGAGCAAATTGGATCACTGCTTTACAAGAATACGATCTTGAGATCAAACTAGCAAGCATTGTGAGAGGTCAAGGCTTCTGCAAAATGTTGGCTGGAGCATTGCAAATTCCTTAAAATTCATCTGAAGAGGTACAAACGTATGAGGTAAGCCTAAACGATACAAAATAATTATATGCTCACACCATTTATTATCTTAAGAACGGTTATGCTCTAGCACACCTGGATCACACCAAGAAAAGAGATCTAAGATTAAAAGCTAAACAATATCAGCTCGTAAATGATGTTCTGTTTAAAAAGAATTATGATTCTGTGCTTCTTAGGTGTCTTGAGAAAACTGAAGCCGAAAAGGTTTTGCAGGAACTCCACGATGGACCCACGGGCAGACACTATGCTGGAGATGCTACTGCACATAAGATCTTACGTGCCGGATATTATTGGCCCACACTGTTCAAAGACTCATACAGTTACGTGAGGAAATGCCAAGTCTGCCAAACTACTGTAGGGAGACAAAAGAAACCATCCATGCCACTACAGCCGGTATACATCGAACAACCATTCAGTCAGTGGGGCTTAGACATAATAGGTGAGATCGTTCCTCATTCTTCTAAGTAGCATAGATACATCCTCACGGAAACAGATTATTTTACTAAATGGGTAGAAGCAATTCCTCTCAAAACAACTAATTCTGAAAACATCATTGAATTCATAGATCAATTTATAATCACTAGGTTTGGATTACCGATGGCTTTGATGTTTGATAATGCCTCGTACTTTTCTGGGAATGCAATGACTGAGTTCGCACTTAAAAGAGGGTTCAAACTGAAATATTCAGCCAACTACTATCCTCAAGGAAATGGATTAGCTGAGTCAACAAATAAAAACCTAATCAGAATTATTAAAAGAACAGTTGACCAGAACCAAAAGAATTGGCAAAAAACGTTGGTAAATTCTTTATGGGCAGATAGGATAACGAAGAAAGCTTCAATCGACACTTCTCCCTTTAATTTAGTTTATGGGAAGGAAGTGGTTCTTCCAACTCACTTAATGATCCCCTCCTTGTGTTTTGTACAATACATCGATGAAGTATCTACTTCCTCCTTACAATTAATACAAATGGAAATAATTAAATTAGAAGAACAACGAGAACAAGCTAAGAAAACCCATGCTCATCACCAAGCACTAATAAAATCCTCTTTTGATTCAACCATAATGAGCAGAAAAAATTTTCACATGGGAGATCTAGTTTTGAAATGGGATAAGGCTCATGAAGAGAAGGGAAAACATACAAAATTCCAGAAAATGTGGCTTGGTCCTTTTCAGATTGTAGAAGTCATAGGCCCATTAACATTTTTGTTGCAGGATTTAGCAGGTAGAAAGGATTCTTTGCGTGTTAATGGACAGAGCCTGAAAATATATTTTCCATAGAAGATTACTCTTCTATTTTTTGTAGGATAGCTTTTCGTTTTTTTTTTCTTTCTTATAAATAAAACCTGTTGTAGATGGTTACTACAGGAGTTCACAAGAAAAAGACACCAAATTATCTATTAAATTTTGATTTTTTCGCTTGTACAAATAGTAAAATTTTTTCGAAAAATCTGATCTTTATTATTGACAGATAGAGTTAACTTTAGCCTAGATATGATACTAGTTTCTACTTCAAAGAATTTTATGAAAGCAACCTTTGGCAAAAAAAATTTGTTTTATATCAGCACAATGAAAGGTATCAATAATAAAATAAATATTCTCTGTAAAACTGCTATTTTCAAACTCTATTATTGTCATCCAGAGCTTTCTTAAGGAAAACAATGGTTTCCTCCCTGCTAAGGAAAATCACATCATTCAGAGAAACAATACGAGAAAACACTATATCTCAAAGAATAAGAGGTCTCATCACGAGCCGACTTATCATGATCATAGATATTATAACTTGCTGACTTTGCCAATACTGTCCACCAAAACAGTGCAACGACTTAAGATTGTCGGAATCAAAAGACAAGGGGTCTCATCACAAGCCAACTTTTTCAGCAAAAGTGTAAATCAAGTGAATGACTGTGTCATAACTTGGCCACCAAACCAAGACATTGTTCTTTAGAGAATAAAAAAGGAAAAAGTGTAAAAATGGGTTTTTCTCTGAAAAGTTGTAAATAGCCTTAAGCAGGATAGAGGATCATTGCTGGGTAACGGGTAACCCTGTCGAGGCTATGGATTCCTGCTGGCAACAGAGGCTTACCTATGACAAATGAGCATATTTTAAACATCCAGCACACAGAGATGACCTTATTTTATCTTTAAAAGACCAAGTAATGGCTGGTGTAAATGCAAGGACTAAGCTTGAGGAAGCAAACGATTGGAATAGAAAAAGGTTGAAACAAAATATAATTGATAGGATAAGGCATAATGTACTCTATCTGTCCATAACAAAATTTAGACTTATGAAAATTTTTCTGTTTCGGAAGTTAAAATTCAATAGAAAAGCATAGATAACTGGTTCTTCCTAGTGAATCGCCATTGTTGTGGCCACCAACAACCCCCCTCTTTGTTTGATATTAGCAATAACACCAAGCAAATGGGGACCCTTAATAGAAAATCCAAATAAACATTTGATAAAAAAAAAATTGTATTTAACTCCTTAAAACTTTATCGCAACAAAAGAATGAAACATTTTTCTTAAGAGCATAGTAAACTACGAAGAAGCAACGTGAAATTCATCGCATCGCATTCATTATGAAGCGCTCTTAAATGGAAAAACTTAAGAAATCTCTGACAGCCGATATGCGACATCGCATATCGCAACATCGCATAAGTAGCACACAATGACTGAACGACTAAATCTGCGATGTTGGGATCTCCGATGCTGCGATCTGCGATGAATGAGATCTGCGATAAATACGATTTGCGAAAATTCGCGATCATGATTTTATGCGATGACACATCTTGACGATGCGATCTGCGATGCAAGTCACAGAAATCTCCCATCGCAAATTTTCCTCGACGCATTATTCAATGAAAAGCTGTCCGTTAACCAAAATTGGGCGCGCGCCTTAAAAGAAATTAATAATTGTACGCCAAAATATTCAGGAAGGATAGTCTCGTGTTTTTCGAAGAGTCAGTTCGCTATAGATATCATGATTATGCATTGATAAGAGCCTAAAGCTTTCATGTCAATCTTTATTACCATTACTCTTTTCCTTCACATAAACTGTAAGACAGGAAATAACATGAAGCAATGTGCAGGAGACATCTAAGGAAAAGGGGAAAGCGTCAATGCTCGGAGAACAGAAAAGAAATCCCTTTAGAGACGGATGTCGCATGCGACAGGACCACAGATTCCAGAGTATCACTCAATAGATGCTGATGTCAATAGGCCACCTAAGGCTCAGAATCAAAGACGCACAAAAACAGCATGTTTACAAAAAACCCTGAAGCTTACGCACCAGAAAAGCCCGGAATGAAGAACGTAGGCAGTTTTCAATGCAGAAAATTATTCAGAGAGTTAAGTCTCTAACTTTTTCAGTCATCCGCAAGGCCGAGAACCAAAATAGCAAAAGCAGAATCAGTTTAAGAGAAATTTGGGTCATTACCAAGTACACACACAGTGAATACACCCAGTAAGAGGAAGATTCTCGAAAATATCTTCTAGTTTACCAGAAAGTGGTGCCAACGCTTGTTATTTCTATTTTCATAGCTCAAACGAAAACGGAAGGCAACTAGCCGACTCTTCCCATGGCGAATGTTGCGTGCTTGCAGCACTAAGGAGCAAATACAGAAATAGTTTAGAATTAGATTCAATTTTTAGAAATAGTTTTGCTTTATCAGAAGGGTGGTCATTTAAAACCGTATCCTAAATTTATGTAATTAAGTTAATTAGTTAGCAATATTTAAACCCTTCTCATGCATTTAGAGAAGGGTCCAGAGATTTGTCAAAAACTTGTCCTTGGAACATGCACTTTTGCACCCTCATAGGAGGTTTTGATGAATGGATGGATCGAGATTTATTAATATTTGCATTTGATGTCTGCTATTGATGTTGCACTTTTTTACTCTTAGTAGATGTTAGAACAAGTAGAGATAAATCGTTTTTGCTTGAATTTTGTGAGTAGGATTAGTCATAAATGGTACTTTTATCTCTTGGCCATTTCTGCTTATATTCTTTAAGTGATATACAGTTTTCAGTTCTTTATATGTTATTGCATGAATGTATGGGTTACCATTTGGAACTTATGTACGGTGGAGCCATTTATTTATGTCTGACATATGAATAACTTATTATGCGATATGATGTTCATGACTGTTTTTCCTAACTTCTTATGCAAAGTGGTTTATCTTAATTGATTTCTATTCTTATGATAGCTGAATGATATTTATTACCAGTTGTTGTTTGAAATCTCTTTAGATCGCATAATAGAAGATATACATCTCGGGTTAGCGTAGATTAGATGTGTTGTTTCTCATTAGATTGCAATAGCATAGAGTTAATTTAAGAATCTGAATTAAATTAGCTTTAAAGTACTCTTAGATCAGCTTCATCCAACTCTACACACACACACACCCTCAGATTGGGAAACTGGTCCCATTATCCCCAGTCGGACCTGCTATACCAAATGGATAAGGAGCTGCCAACCAAGGTCCGGACCGGGTGGGTATCCCCCTTGTTGTCGACCCGATTTTCGGGGCTTCAACAGAACCACAAATGTATAAAATCCATTACAAAAATAGTTGAGGAGGTTTAAACGACCAACCTGAGATTATGTGAAAATAAAACTGAAAATAAAAATAAACTAAGTGAATAACACCTTTGCATTTGATCTTTGATATTACATATCTCTATCATAGGCTTAAGCTATGTTGGTTGGTCAATCACGGATTTCAACTGCCCAGCAAATATTGTGTCTATTAGCGCTGACACCATTTTTTGTGTAGAAGTTGTTAGGCATCTCAAGATCGTCCACTTGTTGTATGGTTTTACCAAGAACTACTAGTATGCCTCCCAATTTAGCTTGCTCCCCTGTCTAATCACCTCCTCCATTTCCTTCACTGCCTGCCTCCATTGTTGTTCTAATTGTTTGATATTTGGAAGAAATTCTGATATGCTTTCTATAACTAGGTTCACACCATGAATATTTTCATTGATGGCTTCTGTTATGCTGCTTGCTACTGCTGTTATGATTGTTGTTTCCCTTTCCACTTGCTTCAGCTGAGAATCCCAATTTCTGAACAAGATGTCTTTATGTGATTCCTACAGTTTTGGTAGATCAACCTTTATCCCTTCTTCTGATTCTTGCCAGGTGATAAAGTCAGAAATCGTTTTATGGATTTTTTCATACTCAAGTCTCATGTCGATAACTTGGCTTGTTAGCTTATCACTGATCTCCCAATAAGGACTTATTTACGAGATTTTCTGGAAAATAAATTCCTTCTACTTCATTAGTTGGGAGTTAAGACTAAGTGCTTCCTTTATGAACTCATCAATTTGCAGATTGTCTTTATACTTATTTTTCATAGCTTGTATCCTTGCATCTCTTTCTACTAGGTTGGCCTGATGTTGTATTTGCATATGTTCAAAATCTTGTTGGAGTTGGGCTACTTGTATTTTTGCTTGTTGATTGGATTTATCCTTAGTGAATTGTTGTTCAACCATCATAATTCTTTTTTACTTTTCTTTAAGCAGCATTTGGACCTCTGTCACTTTGTTAATAGTTGTCATAGCATAGGCTCCTATGAATTGTGACAATCTTGTGAGATTTCATAATGGGTCCATGTTTGAGTCCTTCCATACAACGTCCATTGGTTCATTGTCAGGAGTCGTAATAGTTGTAGTGTCTAAATTTCTTTTCTTCCTCTGTATTTTTACAACAAATTTATGGGTAGGACTATAAAATACATCTAGTGGAGAAATTTCCTCAATTCTAAAAATAATTTCTCAAGTGAGGGTGGTAGGAATGAGCTCAACATCCTAATTGCCTACATTTTTCTCTATTATTGGTTCTTGAGATGACTTGTGTTGTGGCTTCTTAGGATTCTGTATCTCAGATGTTTGTTCATCTGTGTGAAGCTTCTTGTTGAAATATTCCCATTCCTTTTCCAAATCAATAACTAGGGTTTTTGCTAACTGAGCAGATGTGGAGTGAAATTCTTCCCATTTCTTTGTTGTGGTTTGCTAGATTGTTTCCTTTTGTAGTTCCAGTTGTGTCCCTTTCGGACTCTTTATTTTTATTTCCTCCCCCATTTTGAGATTGGTGCTCTGAGTGCTCTGACTCATGAGTAGATCTTTCTTGGGTTTCTTCTTCAGAATTCCCTTTGGAGCTATCCTCCAAGCTTACACTGGGAATTGGCTCCCTTATTGGTTCAATTTGTAGTAGGTCCAATGGGACCTTCAATAATCTCCTCTCTCTATACACATGGAAAGCTTCAACGTCATCTGGGGAAAAAATTAGTGATGCCATATGCTTCACTTTTGAAAATATTTCTTTTTATAGGAAGACGTCATCGAAATCATCCTCCTCATGGGTGAATGGTTTCACTTTCACTATAGTAGTGAAGTCCTTAGCAGTGCCATCTGGGTCATACAACCTTCCCAGGATTGTAGCTAATTTCAGAGACTTCATGATCTCTTCTTCTTTGCATGCATGTCCAAAATCATGTAGCACAAATGCACCACATTGCAATGGAAATGTAAGCCAAATGGCCTTCTTCTGCTCTTTCAAACCTTTGCTAAACCCACCTTCCCATGTCGTTTGGTAGGCTATATCCATGGCCATTAACTTGTCGGAGACATAATATGGGAGAACATGCAGTGAAGAAATACTCTCAAATACTCTAATATAGGTAAATGTTTCCTCCCTAAACCATCTGGCTACAGACAAGATATCTACTTCAACCTCTTTTGAAAACCTAGGGGCAGTTGTGTTGTAGACTTGTTTATGGATAGGTAGCATAACTCCTTGACAAATATTATAAAAATGGGGTTGAAATTGAGACTCCCGCAAAATCTTATGGTACACATGGATAGGAAGTGGGTCATAAGCGGTCCACTTCCATCCCATAATGGGAAATTTGAAACTAAAACAGATTGTGTCTATTACAAAGGCACTCATGAAAAATGGGGGATAAACCCTTAAAGAGGGACTTCTCTTTCTCCTATATTCCATAATCGATTTTGCCAAATTATCAGACAAAACTTGAGCCCAATTCATTATCATTGCATTCACGGCTGCATCTATTAATGGAAGCCATTCTGAGGAAAATTTGGTTCTATCAGGTTTATCGAACAATCTACATAGCATGGTTGTTGTAAAACTATAAGGGGGAGAGATAGATGTCATAGAATACATACCCGTATTATCCTGTTTGAGCTTGCCTTTGCTTGTTGTCCAGGTTTGCGTAACGTTTTTCGGGTCTTCATTCTTCCTAGTAAATTGCTCGAGGAACTGTTTATTGTAGAGCTTTTGTGGCTCTAGTAAATGGTACATTAGCCATAGGCTTTCTAATTGAAAAAGATCTCATAACCTCTTGCTTGTGATTATTGAATTCTCTATTTGAGACGTCCACCACATCAATTATCCACTTGACCATATCTGTGTATGGGATTATCTTTGGTCTTGTGGCTATGCGGTGTAGGAATGAACATGTTGTCTCGAAGTAGGAGGCGTCAAAGGAAACATGAGCATCGACCTTAGCCTTTGCTACCAGTGGCCTTGGTTTTCCCTCTTCTAACAAATCATACATGGCCTCCCAAGTTGAGGTTCCTTTGTCTCTCCTGCATGTAGTATAAGAGAAAAGAGGGATGTTTTCTTACTTTTGAGAGACAACTGCCTTTCCCCTCTTTGTCATTGCTTCCGATGAATCTTCTTGCGGATTTTTCCTAAAATGGAGCAGAGCAGAAGATATCATATAGACACAAGAAATAATGAAAAATGAGGATGAATGATACAAATAACCTTGAAAAGGTGACAAGAAAGGAGGTTTAATTAAACACAGATGAAAAGATATCGTATCCTATCGATCCGCTTTTCAACATAAATGTCATTAACCCATACTAAATATCTACTAATGGTTGGTTATCGCTACCTTTTTTGCTCATTAATGTTCCGCATCATAAAATGGGAAGAAACATTTTAAGGTGGTGAGCTTTAATTGGCCAAAATCTTGATTTTGTTATTGCGAAGAAATATCGCAAATCGCATTATTGCATATTTGATTGTCCACTTTCATAGAGTTCCTTTGTTTCCCGCGAGATGCGAGATGCTTGTTTGATGGAATTTTCACCTTAAAAAGAGTTTTTTTTATTGCGCGACAAATTTAAGTGCTACTTTATGACATAGTCTTTAATTGGGTCTAGGCCCTTATCGTGTTCCGTAACATCGTGTGATTCATAAGTTTTAAGACCTCTCTTAAGTGTTTCTGATGTAGTGCAATAAGGTTTGACCACCTTATCACAATATCACATTTCGCATGTTTCAACATGTTTCGTGAGAGTGCACCCTTTGTGAATGGGGATATGCGATACAAGATTTTTTTTAATAGGAAATGCCTTAGGCCTTAGTTTTAAATGAAAAATCCTAATGATATTTAAGTTAAGCACAGTGATTCCTTTTGATCACTTTTCACATGTTTTTCTTGTTAAAAAGGCTTTTGACACACTTGGTCCAACGGTATGCAAAAAGGCGATTATTACTAGCTTTCAAAGGGTTTTGGCTTGATATCTTGCTTTATTCTGAAAATTTAAAAGAATGTGTCTAAATGCTAAATTTTATTTTTGAAGGATTTTATCAAGGGTACTATTACATAGTAATTTGTCACCTGCCTCATATCCCCTAATCTCAGATAGAGTCAGTCCCTGAGCGACATCTTCGCTGTGTTGTACATCAAATAAATATGTCCATATCTTCCCACTCATTCAAGAAGATTAAACAAGTGCTCTCTAATCCTAAATATTGACCCTTTTACCCATGTTTTTGTATCGTTGCAAGTAAGAATCATTCATCTTGTGATGATTCTCTGTGATGAACTATAAGGTTGCGACATCATCGCAGGGGTACGTCTATTTCCTACAACGGTCGAATTTTAGGGCTTGGCAAAAGTCCTCAAGATCTTTATTACGACGATGGCTCTGAGTACACTGCTTCCTTGCAAAGTCGTCACTAAGCCTTAGTGTATGAATTGCGATGATCCAAATATGGAGAATTAGTTCGAACTGAATGCTTCTGGGTGGTTCTAGAATTGGTTTTTGGGTCAAGGGAGTTCGCCTTTCCTCCTTTGGGATGGTGTTTCCACCTTTTGAGAAACCTCCCTTGAGGATAAGCTCCCTCTCCCTCATTTTATGGAGGCTCCTCCTATTATAAAAGCACTCCCTGTTGCTATGATTAGCGAGTTCTTAGTTTTTTTTGGATTGAGCAAATTAGATAGCTTTGGTGTAAGTTTAGTAGTTTGCAGTGTGAATTGTTGATAGTTTAGCAATTGGTTGTGGATTGCCTTGGCCTTGTAATAGAGCTTGTGAGTGAGAGAGAGAGTTATCATCCATTTGGGAGACCTTTTTGAGAGTGAATGCTTGAAGAAACATACCAGTTGGACCCTTCGAGAAGGCTTGCGACATCAAGGCTTGGTTGTAAGATTTTCTCTTATTCATTTTAATACAATCAATGATGATTTCCTATGTCTTGCATAAAATATACTTGATAGCTTATGGTTCCTTGACTCTGTAATTAAATAGATCATTGTTGATATTCTATTACATGTTATGTTGTTCTCTTGTGTTGTTTCACGTTAAATTTCTTATCGAGGAGAAGGAAATGATAACTGAAGTGGTACAATGAAAGCTCCATCGAACACTAGTTTGAGGTAGGCTCTTTCAACAATGATTGTTTAAGGAAATTAGTTGTTGTTTTGTCTTGCTGTGACTAGACTCACTCTAGGGCTAGAGGGGTTGCCTGTGTCCACAAAGGGAACATTTCCTACATCACAAGTTGGAAACTCCGTTGGGGAGTCCTTTGTATGTTGTCTCTTGGTTCCTCTTGATTTGTTTTTGATTTAGTGTCTCTTGATTTTGGGGCTGAGCCATCAGTATTCTGGGTTACCTGGGTCAATCTGGGAGTCCCTCTTACTGTCTCAGAAATTAGTCTTGTGTCCTTCAGGTGTTTTTACTTTGTCTTTTCTCTTAATTGAGATCGTTGTTGTTTATAGCTTAATAGCTGCAACAATGTTGCACCTGTCCTCTTTGGTCAACTTGCACGTCGTAGATAACCTGTCGTATAGTTGTGACAATTCCTGAAATTGGACCGTCGTAGAAGATAGGTGTACACCTACGACGATGTCACCTGGTTTCTAGCTTTTTTCTTGTGACAATTTTCCTTTCATCTCAGATTGTTAGTTATAGCCCTGCGACGATACCTGTACTTGTTTTTTACAACTTTACCTCCTGAGTCAACTAGTGTTGCTTGTCCCTTGTTGTTTCTTGTCTCTCATCAACTTGTTTTGGCTGTGTTTGGTTGAGGAATTTTCTCTTTGGCTTTATTTAGTGAATCTTGTGTTTTTAGATCGTGTGACCTAGCTCTGTTAAAAGTTTCATCAAGAAGTTGTTTTTTTGGGTTACTCATTCATCCACGATTCATCCACAACCATCTGATTGATTTCCTTGAGGCTATTTTACTGCTTGTTTTCTTGCTGATTGGTCTTTAGTGTTTGGTTATTGAACCAGTTCTTCATATGGATTTGATTTCCACACTATCAAACATATATCACATTTCTTTGGATCAGTGAGGTTTACACTTTCTTGTTTTTCATTAAAATTCCAAAAATCAAAAATATTGCATTTATACAGCATACGAAAGTGAAAGCGCATTTGGATTACTAAATTTTCATGATTGAGAAATTAGGAAGCAAAGTTTAAATCTTTCATTAGTAGTTGTGAGATAAGTGTATTAATGCATTGTGTTTCTTAGTGTTTGCATTTGCTTGTCTTGGTTTGCGTTCGCTTGGAAATGAACTCTTCACCCTCCTTTAGGTAGTTGTTCATCAAATCAGATGGTGCTTTACTCATTGTAGCTGCAAACTAGGAATTGTTGAAATACATTCGATAGGGCCTGAAACCCAAAACTTAATCCAATATTAACTATTAAAATCAATTGAATAAACCTAACAACGCATTGGAACTTAACACACATTATCTAGAGGTCTAGGTTAGAGACGTGCTTCGGTGTCGTTAAACCTAGTCACTATTGTTTTCACTAAGGTTGGGTGATTCCTCCTTCTTTGATTTAATAGCTGCTTGTACGGACTTGTGCTTCATGTACCGTTGAGCATATTTCAGGAGACGCCACTAGGTTATCATCATATCATCCATAGGAAGCTGAGTCTACCGCCTTACGAACCGTAACACACTGAACACAACATTTGAGAAGATAGACTGTTGTACGGAAAGTCCTTGGTCATTTCTCTTTCATTTGATCACCAAGGTGTATATGCAGTTTTACAGTTTGCTTGATAAACCTCTTATTTAGTTCTCCAAAGTAGTCACTTTCGTTCCTTTTTGACTCCTTAAAAGAAAAGGATCATCTGAACACTTGTCCTTTCAGGCTCATTAAACATTTGAAGGTGACTAAAGTCATATTTTGTCCTTTTCTCAACTCTTTAAATATGAAAAGGTGAAGTTTTGTTCCTATGTCATAAAATTTACTACCCAAGAAATATTCCTGGTTACAGTTAGAGTTCTTGGTTATACTACAAGTGCATTTCAAAGTTGTTTCTGATGGCAACATTCCCCAAGTCTACCAACCAAGGTCTTCCCCCAGATGGGAATCCTGGTCCGTTTCCTCCTTTTGGAAATGCCAGTGCTTTGTATATGGCAACATTGTCCTTGCCTGGGTTAACCATTAGGTTTCTTGTTTGGTTGTTTTCAACCTCGGTGGTCCCGAGCATCATGACTCCTGTTCCACCGTCTCCTTCGTTTGAATCATGACACAATGATTCCAAGGTTGATCCTACACCTTCTTCCCTTGTTTCTTCATCCTCCTCTCCTACTTTGCCTGGTGAAAATTCCACATCTAGTAACTAGGAGGCTAAGAAGAAGAAGAGGAAGACGAAGGAAAAGAAGAAGTTTGATAAGCGCGAGGCCGCCGATGCAACTATTTCTCCGAGTACAGCTCAAGTCGAAACACCTTCGAATCCTCCGCAGAAGGTTATGTTTCCTTGTAAATTGTCCAAGAGTGACCGTCTTCTTCGTGATTGTCCTGGTATTCCTAGGATCTTAAAAGCATGGTCTCACAATCTGGATTGTCTCTCATCGTCCTCTGAAGCTCATGTCGATGTTCAATCCTCCATTGGCACTAGTAAGATGAAAGGGAAGATTTGATTCCCCTGTAGGCTGTGTGAAGGCAACCATCTCCTTCATCTTTGTTTGCTCATGGATAAAGCTTCCGCTGTTTTGGAAAGTCTTACAGCTTCTTCACCTCCACTTCTAGTTGGTTATTAGAGCTCTCCTCAGATCCTCTCCTTGTTGAAAAAGAGATAGACTTAGATTCTTTTCTTATCCATCCTCCTCTTCCCGAACCTGGCTATGCTCAGCCTGTTCCTGACCAACCATTGGTCAGAAAAAGTGTTGACTTGGGTCAACCGCCAGTTGTCCACTTTGTTCCTGAAGAACATCATGATTATACTGCTCATGTTCTTCTCATCTTGTCAAATTCTCCTGAATCTGAAAATGACCCTCCTATCCTAGCTAATCCAGAGAGTCCCTTTTCGGTTCTTGTAGAATAGGGGGGCACTCCCACGGTGCCCCCACCAAGTAGTTCCATCGTTTCCTTCAACTGGAGTCACTTGACTATGTTCTGCCTTCCGTCCTACGTGTATTTCTAGATTACCATACATGCCTACCATAAGGCATTAGTTGGCACTCTCTTGGATGAAGGGGTGTTTGTTAGTCTCATGCCTTCCACTACTTGGCAAGCTTTGGGCTCCCCACCGCTTGTGCCTGTCACTAGGAATCTGTTGGCTTTTTATGGAGGAACTCATCAACCTTTCGGGATCCTTCCAAAGTTCCTTATTACTTTAGGAGGAAAAACCGTCTATATAGACATGATGGTCATCCAAGATGCTTTAGATTCCAGCCTTCTCCTTGGCCATGATTATATTTATGCCATTGGGACTCTTATTTCTTCACTTTTCCGTGTGGTTTGTTTTTTGGACGACGGAAGAATGGTGACTATAGATCAATTGTCATTCTTTATTACCTGGTGCCTCCTATACAGCCATCATCCCCTATCAATTCTTGTCTGCAAGTAGTACCTTCCTTTCCATAAGTCAATTATGTGGCTAATTGTTCTGTCTCCACATCTGCCGCTGATTGTACAGATGGTCTTGTACATCATGTACTGGGGGCATTGGAACCCGATCTATCATTGGTGCCCAATGACCTATATTCCTCCTAGAGTATGGTTATTCCTTCCAATGAAGATCTCTTGGGAGCCATGTTCTCGTATGGCCCATGAACAGGTGTCCAAGGATAGTTCTAATCTTGTGTCGACCTCATTTAAAAAATGAAACAAGGAGTCTTGAGGAAAGTTCTTGATCTTGTGTCAACCTCGTTGAAAAATGAAACAAGGGTTATGAGGATAGTTATTTTACTATGTCAACCTCATTAAAACATGAAACAACTCCCTTTTCCAAATCAAGTTTTTGATTAAGATCTCCTAAAATATGAGTTGAGTCTTTCCAAGATCTCGAAAGTGAACCTTCATTCCATCCACCTCGTAGAATGCAATGAAGCTTGGGGGGCATGTACCTCGATTTGCGTCATTGTGCTGGGGGCATGCAAACTTATAACAAGCATAGTTTTTCATTTCAAGCTTGTGTAAACATGAAACTGAATCTAAGCGGAGTTCTCCATGGTTCAAGCTTGTGTAAAAATGTACCCATACTCGATTTACATCTCGTGATTGCCATTTTTATCTGCTAAATTCTACTAGATGAGCCTTGGTTGTTTCATTCCATCGCCGCCATCTCTTTGGGCAATCATATGCTTTCACTTGGTTGTTTTTCCTTTCCTGAGGGACAACAATGATGAGTGGTTTTCTTAGCCAACCTCTTGACCATTACATGTTTTGAGCAGTTCCACCATTGCCAGAACCAATTTCTACCCTTTATACCACTCGTTCCGCAAGGACGAGTCATCTTTAAGCTCTGTTTTGACTCGTAAAATATGAAAAGATTGTCGGGTATTTTCCCTTTTTGACTCATTAAAGAGAATAAAATGGAGGTCTACTTTCAGCTCTTTTCTGACTGTTTAAAAACGAAAAGATGGCTGAGATTTTGTCATTTCAAGTTCATTTTTTGTTGTGAAACATCACGTCTCCAGTCAGTTTTCTACCTTTTCGGACTAGAAACACTATTTACGAAAAGTACTCCTTGATCGAAATGGTCAAATGGTTCTTTAGAGTATTGTTTTCTACCTTTTCAAGCTTGAAAGACACAAACTTACCCCCTTGGAGTTTTCTTTTCCGTGTCTTTTTCACACTCTCTAAATATGAAAAGGACTCCGAGTTTTACCTATGTTGGACTTGTTAAACCCTGACGACATTGGACTCATCATCATGATGAGACCTAACCTTCTCCTCCCTAGGGCTTGTTAAAATTTCACTAGGTTAGATTTGTCCGAAGGATGAACTTATATCACAAGCATATGCTATCCCCTTCAAGCTTGTTTTTCAAAAATAATTGGGGTACTCACCAGCAATGGTGAGGGGGAAATTTAGAAATCTTCATTAGTTACTTACGGTAGCTAGTCACTCTTGAACATTGACACTTTTGCTTCTTTCTAGGTTTGGGATATCCTCACATCGTCATTAGCCTTCAGGTGTTTTGAGTTTGTCATTTTGCCTCATTCCATTTGATCCTTGTTGTCTCCATGAGGCCTCCGATCCCTTGGTACCGAAATGTTGCCACCTTCCGGAATCGTGTCATCGATATGTTCAAGAGTTTAATCCTTCTGTAATTTGCACCCTTACCTCCTCCTCTGATCTTATGGTTCATCCATCTTCATCGTGTTCCTTTTCTCATGTCGTTGATGTGGGAAACATTATGGCCCTCCTGTGATAGGTCACTTCCTGTCAACACCAACTCATTAACTAGGAAGTCGATCTAGAGATTCCTTTTGGCACCTTGGAGCTTTCATGCCTAAATGGCAAGTTCTTCGTGCTCGATGACAGACTTGAATCATTGGTCTTCGATCGGGTGATTCCACGAGTGTTCGACTCCAAATCATTCTTCACACTTTGTGGATTGTATTCGCATTACCTTGAGAACCATTGACATTACTAGTGGCCTCTCTTGTGCTTATTAATGGTTTACATCATTGGCCGGTAATCAAGTGATTTTCTAGTATGCTCGACTTCAGCACATCTATTCACATATTAGAAATTGTACTATGATCGGTTGGGATTCAAGACCCCGGACTAAGCTTACATAAGTTCGGGTTGCTTGGATTGGTTCATGATTACATACATGACTCTTTGATTGGATGGCTGCAACCATACCTAAGTCTTTCTGGATGACTATGACCATACGTCTATCTTTATAAATGGTCTTATCGACTAGGTGGCTGCGTCCATACCATAGACCAAGTTTCATATGTCTTTTGGATGGCTATGTGCATGCCTAGAATACATGTATTTCACTGTCAGACATATCAGTTGTACTTGTGCTTGTAGGCTTTCAGCGATAATGTTCTAATTCAGTTATGATTTTGTAAAGCATTTCACCCCTCCCACTCTCTCGGGATTCATGCTTTAGGGGTCATCTGTTACACAATAATTTGTCACCAGCCTCATCTCCCCTGATCTCATATAGAGTCAGTCCCTGAGTGACATCTCCGCTGTGTCATACATCAAATAAATATGTCCATATCTTCCCACTCATTCAAGAAGATTAAATAAGTTCTCTCTAATCCTGAAGATTGACCCTTTTACCCATGTTTCTACATCGTTGCAAGTAATCATCATTCTTCTTGTGACGATTCTCTGTGATGAACTATAAGGTCGCGACATTGTCACAAGGGTACGTCTGTTTCCTGCGATGGTCAAATTTTAGGGCTCGGTGCAAGTCCTCAAGATCTTTATTGGAATGATGGCTCTGAGTACACTGCTTCCTTGCGATGTCATCGCTAAGCCCTAGTGTATGACTTGCAACGATCCAAATATGGTGAATTAGTTTGAAATAAATGCTTATGGGTGGTTTTAAAATTGGTTGTTGGGTCAAGGGAGTTCGCCTTTCCTCCTCTGGGATGGTGGTTCCACCCTTTGAGAAACCTCCCTTGAGGATAAGCTCCCTCTCCCTCGCTTTATGGAGGCTCCTCCTCCTATAAAAGCAATCCCTGTTGTTATGATTAGTGAGTTATTAGTTTTTTTTTGGATTGAACAAATTAGCTATCTTTGGTGTGAGTTTGATAGTTTGCAGTGTGAATTGCTAATAGTTTAGCAATTGGTTGTGGATTGCCTTACCCTTGTAATAGAGCTTGTTAGTGAGAGAGAAAGTTATCATTCATTTCGAAGACCCTTTTGAGATTCAATGCTTGAAGAAACATACTAGCTGGACTCTTCGAGAATGCTTGTAACGTCAAGGCTTGGTTGTAAGCTTTGCTCTTATTCATTTTAATACAATCAATGATGATTTCCTATGTCTTGTGTAAAATATACTTGATAGCTTATGGTTCCTTGACTCTGTAAGTAAATAGATCATTATTGGTATTATGTTACGTGTTCTGTTGTTCTCTTGTGTTGTTTTAGGTTAAATCACTCATCGAGGAGAAGGAAACAATAGCTGAAGTCGTACAACCAAAGCTCCATCGAACATTGGTTTGAGGTAGGCTCTTTCAACAATCACTGTTTAAGGAAATTAGTTGTTGTTTTGTCATGTTGTGACTAGACTCACTCTAGGGCTAGAGGGGTTGCATCTGTCGGCAAAGGGAACATTTTCCACATCACAAGTACCTCGATTTGTGTCATTCTGCTGGGGGCATGCGAACTTATAAAAAGCATATTTTTTCATTTCAAGCTTGTGTAAACATGAAACCAAATCTAAGCAGAGTTCTCCATGGTTCAATCTTGTGTAAAAATGAACCCATACCCGATTTACATCTCGTGATTGTCATTTTTATCAGCTAAATTCTGCTAGATGAGCCTTGGTTGTTTCATTCCATTGCCACCATCTCTTTGGCTAATAATATGCTTTCACTTGTTTTTTTTCTTTCCTGAGGGACCACAACGATGAGTGGTTTTATTAGCCAACGTCTTGACCATTACATGTTTTGAGCAGTTCCACCATTGTCGGAACTAGTTTCTACCCTTTATACTGTTATCACTCAGATTTTCCTGGAAGTTGTAAGAAGAAGGAAATGGGTCCAAGGTAACCACAAACCAACTTTTAAGTATAGAATCTAGCCAATATGTACTCAGAGAGGGCTCTCTCTTTATGATTTAGCTTTGTTTCTGGGATACTAGGCTAGTTATGAAAGCTTGGGGGTTTTGATTGTGTTTGGTGGTGGAATTCTGGAGCAAATGGATAGAACTAAGTATTTTAGGCCATTGGGCTATGGAGTCAACTAGAGATGTCTTAACAAGATTAAGCTGATTCAACAAAGGAGGGCTTCACAGGGCAAGATAGTTAAGTAGGGAAGAAATGGTAACTTGAAAAGATGGAATGGACTTAAAAGGGAAGAAGGGCAATTAAGAATCGTTCAACATGTTTTAAGAAGAGGGAAAGTGGATGATAACTAATAAAAAGAAATTAAGAATTTCTTATTAAATGATCAAAATGACAAACTAAGAAGTAGGAGAAATTAAGAATTCCTTGCCTATGATAGTTTGGAAGAAAATATTTAGAATAAAAAAGATTTTAAAGACAGATTGCACTTAAGCACTTTCTGAATTATACTTTTTTTGTTTTAATATTTAGATATGAAACACAATTGGAATATTAAACTAGAAAACAATAACACATGAGATATAGAATACTTATTTGTCCAATGTTTGACACATGAATCTTGCAAAAAGTCCTTTGCTTTATTTCTTGATCCAGTCAGCCATACAAGAGTTATTCAACAACACTTTATTCAAAAATAATAAGTCCACAAAAATATCTAAAAATCCACCCTCGGTACTTCAAATGAGGAAGTACTTATAAAAAAAAGTTTACAATCAAATATCTCTTAACAAAAAGAGATATAATCTAGGAAGCCTAACTATATGTTACATAAAAGTAGAGATAGATGGTCTCAAAGATAGAAACTAAAGTAAATTGATGGCTTGTTGTCCCTCATTTTGTGAATGAGCTGGAGGCAGGCCCTATGCTTTAGCAGCTTGTTGTCCTCCTCATAATTTAGTATTGGTTGTTTACTTTTCATCTTCTTACTAATACTATTTGACCTATTCTGATACTCTTTACCTGTTTTATCCTTATTTACCTATTTACCAAAATTAACCATGGTCAATACTGAAAATTTACTTTTTACCAAGGTAAATTACAGAATCTCTGTCATATCCATCCACCAATCTTCCTTTGGTATTCTGGTCCTTTGAAGTTTCCTGAAGATTTCACCAGCCTAAGTGTATTTGACAAAATTAGGCTGAACTGGAAATAAATGTTTTATCTCATGTTCAACATAAAAAAGGTTCTCTAGACTATCATAGAGAACACTGCTTGTAGGTAGTGCCTTAGGTGCAGATGCACTAGTTGATGAATTGGCCTGATTGTCTACATACTGAGCCAAATTGTCAACATAGTCTATATGTCTCATCAATTTATCATTAATTACTAAAGGACTAGGAAGTCCTTTTCTCTACAAAATAACAAACTTCTCCATAAAATCAATAATCTCCTCTTGCATGTTTTTCCATTTCCTTTCCAAATGCTGCATCAGAAACCTTTTGGTCAATACCTCCTTGACTTCTAGAATAGTCCCAGTTTTATTCTCAATACCCAGCGCTTCTAGCTGGTACTTATTTCTGCTGTTTAGGAGATTTATTAGGCTGATTGCTTCCTCAGGCTTCCCTCCTAGCTCTTCTTTGGTTTTATGGATTTCTTCAAGAGCTATTTTTACCAAGTCAATCTATTCAAAAATTATTTGTATAGATGACCAAGCATCATTTATTGACTGAGTGGTGTTGGCCCAAAGAATCTTACTAATGTCTATTAAGGGCTTCTCAAAGGTGAGGTCTTTCTCTAATGTTTTCATCTACTGTGCCAAGCCTTTATTCTTCCTTACCTCTTCAACAAAATCGATTTTGGAGACATCATACTTCTGTTCTAAAGTAACAAATGTTTCCTTTACTTTCTATAATTCAGAGACTTGCAGCTTCATCTCCTCCATTGACTTGATTAACTCTTTTGTACTCAAACTTGAAGTTTCTGCCGGTGTTGTTCCTGTACTTGTACCTATAATTACTTCTATTGTGACCGAAGGGACATTAGGTGCCAGAGTTGTTGCTAGTGTTGAAGAGACTGCTGTGGAGACCATTGGTATCACATTTTGAGGCTGAGAGGTCAACTCACTCTGCCTTCTTTGTCTGCTTTTCAATGACCTCTCTAATTCTTGCTCAGTCTCCTTCAATTGTTCATTTAGCCTTAGGAGTAAGTACATAAGCTCTTTTTCAGATTTCTTTTGGATGACTTTAGCAGTTTGTGGATGTCTTGATGGAGGAAACTTTAGTTACTTTCTCAAGGCAACTATGTCTTCATCTTTCTTCTTAATCAAGGCTTCTACAGGTTTCACATCCTTTGGGTTATGACCCAATCCAGTGACCAACTCTTCCAATGATTTAATCCTACTATCCTTAACTTGTGTGGAGGCTTTTTCCCGCTATAACTGAACAGTTGTATTATTCAAATAATTTTCTAATCTTTGAGCCATCATGGCTTTACTAGTCAATGTTGAATATACCATTTCCCGTGTCTTCTTATGTAACTCAATCTAATCCAGGGGGTGAATATCCTTGGCCATGACCTCAAAATTAGTTTTAAGGTAATCTGCAATGGATTGAGGCTATTTCACTTTAGGCTTGAAAAATCTCATTAGCATCTTGCCTTCTTTGATGTCATAGGCTGACATCAACCTGTTCTGATTGGTGGGAGCCATTTTGAAATATTGATTATAGACCTGGACCCTTAATGGCTCATTTCTATCTTTCATTTCTTTGAATTTCTCCTTAATATCCATGTTCTTATTACCTGGAGGCATGAAGGATGACACTTCAACACTTTATTGTCTTTCTAGTCCCTGTCTCTGTGAGCTAGAAGGTGTCCCACCTGTTGGGAAAGTTTGCTAACTGCCTGCACCTTTTTTTCTTTGACTCTTCATATTTTCTTCAATGTATTCCTCCTCTGAATGGGGATTTAGCATGTGTCTCTTAGCACTAGGTTGATCTGATGGACCAGTGGCAAGGGTAGCTACTTCCCTATCTCTCTTTAAGCTATTTTCCTCATTCAAAGGAGTCTGCAAAATTGGGGGTTCTCCCATGTTGACTTGAGTTTGGTGGGCCTGTGTTTGAGCCTGCTCTTAAGAGGTTTGAGGCTTCTTTGACATGATTGATTGTTCTGTTGATTGAGTGCTGGTCTCTTTTTCTCTTCCCTGTGATGTTTTTGTAAATGGTACACTGGTCTCTTGTGAATGCCTTTGAGAGGTATCAATTGTTGAGGCACTAGTCTCTGATTTTGGCTTGTGAGAAGTATCAACTGGCACCTATTCAAAAGAATCCAGGTCAAGTGTCTTTTCTAGATCTTTCATGACATTTTCTACATTGACCTAATCATTATCCATTTCTACAAGAGTCACTTCCCTCCATTCATCCATGTTGGCATATTGCTCAATTTCTTGGATTCTCTGATGAAAATAGGGTGATAGTCTATTTTTCATTCTTCTATCATAGATGAAACTGTGAGGGTCATATGGAGTCCAGCCAAAGCTTTTGTTTAATCTCATGTGCTCTTCTAATATTTTCTCTGCTACTTTGCTTGCTTCCCTATTATTGCAGATGAATGGACCTAGGTGATATTTAATTCTCAATTGTGCTTTTTTCTTGGCCTTGGTAAAATGAACTTGATCTGAGTTGATAATATGTCTATAATATTCCAAAGAAAATATTCTCATTGGAACATATCTTGGTAGCTTGAATGGGGGGAGCTCACAACCATATACCCTGATTTTTGTGTCATTCTAGTATAAATACCAATCACCTACTTTGTACTGTTTTGATAACCGAAGGATCCTCTTGATTTCATCATTAATTCTTGGATGAGGATTTCCTGTTAGCAAGGTAGTTTCTGGGTGGACAACTTGGTCAATGAACTGATTATAAGCACAAGATATATGGAAGATAGAAGTCCAGAAGATAACTCACCTTGGATTACTTTTTGTATCAAGTTTATTGACAGAAAAAGGGAATTTGTGGGACTAATAGTAGAGAACGAGGTGATATATAAAGGAGGAGTACTTGAAAACCTTTTCATTTTCCAGTCTCATGAACTGGTCATGGATTTTCTTAGCAATATATGAAGCATAACTATACTTGACAGTAGGGGGCCGACCAGGGGTAAAGATGGACAACAAAACTAAGACCAACTCATCTACATACTCACTAGTGTTGAATCCCATAACTACAGCTATCATATCAACTATGATCTTGCTTGTATCTGTGAGGAAAGTTGACATACAAGGAGGGGGATCTTTGGGTTGATGTTCTTTCACTATGAAGGTCTAACAGAGACGATTGAGTTCAGATTGGGATAACTTGGTTGATTTTTCAAGCAATTCCCCAAGGGAGATGGGGGTGAGGGCTTGACCAGGATGAAATTGTAGAATTTCATTAATTGAGTCAACAATTATTGTGAAGAGGACTATTTGATTGGGAGACATCACTGCTCTAAGGTTGGGGTCATAATTTGCATGGCACCGATGGATTATATCAGGAAAAATGTGTACAGAAAGGAGAAAGTACATGGGGAGGTTGGATTCCCAATCCTATGGCATCGTGGCCATTCAAATGATTGTCTCAGCACTGGAAAAACAATTTGAGATGGTCTTTATCAGTAATTAGATCTTTTATTTAGAAATATTTATCTGTCAGAGGCAGATAGTCTAAATCAGGGTGAGGGGTGGTAATGGGTGCAACATTTAGACCTACCGGGATTTCCATTCTGGTTCTTGTGGATTCAGAAAGGAAACTGAGGTTTTATTTGAAAAATTGGTAACACAAATGGTCTAGGGGACTTGAATTATAAAAGTAGTAACAGAAGTATGGTGAATTTTGGACTTTTCAATCAATTTGCAGTGGAAAAAAGTATTTGCAAGGTTTTCTTGACGAGAAATTGGTAAATACCTGCTTTTGAGGACGAGTAATAGAATTCAGGTACTGGGTGTGACTGGATGGCTCTGGTCGATGTCGAGTGCAAATTTTGAAGTTGGTTGGTAGCTAAAAGCTCAAGCTGGTTGACCTCGTCATTTTGTTTGCATGGATGTACAGGTTCGCAGAATAAACGAAGAAATGATTTGCTTTTGTTTTGTATACAAATTCAAGAATTGGCGGGTTTCAGCATTTGGACGAGTGACGTCGACAAAGAAAAAGATGTTTTGTTGTTTAGTTTGGAGGCAGTCAGTGGTTTATATTGCACCGCTTGTGGAGGGGGGTGGTATTTGGCCTTGAGCGAGCAATTCCATAGAATAAATGATGCGTGGCAGATGTACTGTTCACAAAACCGCTTCGTGAACACACGGTAACGTTTGGTCGCAAAGGGCTGTGCGATATGCACGACAGTCATCGGATCTTAGAGGCTTCCTCAGATGTCTATGGGGGAGGTAATGTGATGGGGTTTTAATGAAGGCGGACCCAATGTAATTAAAATGTTTTTAATCATACCAAGGGTGATGGGATTGGTCGCGAAAGCTATTAATTAACCATGGGGGTTAATAAATCCTTCTTAATGTGGTTGGGGGTGGGGCTCTTAATTAGTTACGGATTAACTAATTAATCCCCATTATTGATGTTTTATGGTTATATTTAACCAAAGGGGCGGGATATTAATATTTAGGGTTTTTTTACATAGTTAAAGTAATACGGGAAGGGGTAGTGTTTAGTCAATTTAGTATTTCCTAAATTTCTACATTAACTATCAATCCAAGAGTCGTAAACTGATGAAGTATGGTGCACTATATGTGCAAGGAAACCTCTTTCTTACTTTTTATTTTTTTCAATTTTTTATTTTTTTTGGGGGTTTTATCTTCGTTTATCTCCTAATGTGAATGGAAATCCTATTCCTGAGTTTTAAGAATACTTTAGAAGGCAAGTATGGGTATAGATTTTAAGGCAATTATGTCCTTTATGATGATTTCCAGAGCTTAACACTTCAGAGGATCTCAAAACATACTAGTAATGAAACTAACACTTAAACAAGAATGGAAATGCGTTGCTATTAAAATCAAACAAATGATGAACTACTGTTCATGAAATCAATATCTCTGCTGCTCATCTAAATATAGAAAAATAAGTTAAGCTACTGCACTCAAACAAATAAAAAACTGCAAACTAATAAAACTAAAATCAATTCACTTCGCTTATAGTATGATAGCTCACCAAGTAGTCTTTTCGGGGTTAACCTATTGCTCTGGAGATAATGTCAATAACATGAGGAATTGATATGTAGATTACCTATTTGCAAATGAAAATAAAATCAAGTCACTTCACTTATAGTCTGATAGCTCACCAAGTAGTATTTTCAGGGTTAAGCTATGGCTCTAGAGATAACGTCAATAACATGAAGAACCTGATATTTAATTGCAGAAAAATAAAACTAAAATCAAATCACATCACTCATAGTCCGATAGCTCGCCAAGTAGTCTTTTCAGGGTTAAGTTATGGCTCTGGAGATAACGTCAATGACATGAAGAATTTGATATCTAAACTAACTATCAAAGCGAGTGAATAAGACTAAAATCAAAGCATGACCGAAATTGGAAAGCTAAGAAAATCAAAGTCAGCAGAGAGGCTAATCTCATGTCAGTAGTTATTGTAAAAATTGTATGGAAATGCCCGGGCCTAGCCTATCCTGAAACACACACTGATCAATGTTAGCAAAAATATACAATGCTTTGAAAAATCATGTACAGGAATGAAGCATTAACATCATAACTGACTTATGAAATATATACAGGTGGACAAACTATGAAATATGTGCAATGGAAACAAGGAAACATCACATAAAAACTTTACAAAAATAAAGAAACAAAACCTCAGCCAGCAAGGGCCCTCTGCACGACCTTGGTCAACACGCTATCAGTCTGGAATTACACTCACACAATCATATAAAACAGAGTCTTGTTATATTACAAAATAGAGGAAGAATCCTCTCGTTACAACAGCTGGACCAATGTCACGACATAGTACAAGGACTAACAGCAAAACGACATCAAAAACTAACTAACTCTATGCGTTTGCAAACGTGTTATTTATAAAGGAAATTACATAATTGTTTTCCTATGAAACACCTTCAGCAGAGGACACGTAAAAAGACAACATCCGTGAGCTTAGCATGATGGTTGCCAAGATCATTCAATCTATCAAAAGTTGGCTGTTGGATTTGCGTCATGGAGGTAGTCTACACCTGTCAAAATGAACCCATGGATCTAGGAACGGTCTCAGACCCTTCACGTGTTTGAAAACAAAGACCTGTTTGTCGTAGAACTCTTCGTTTGACCACCATTTGACCAAGGCCTTCCTCTACGAATTTGGCTGAACCAATAGGAGTTGATCCATGTCCAAATCATTCCTGAACTATCCATGTGCTTGATTTTGCTTGATGACGCCTGTAACCTAGAGATCAACAAAAACAGCTGCAGAAAGTCGAATCAGCTGTGGAAAGTGGCTGCATTCCACAGCTAATGAGCAAAATCTAAGTCAAATAGCAAACACAAAAACATAGTTATAAAAGGACTTAAATGCTCTTTTAAAATCAATATGTAATGATCTTTGATAGCTTATGAGGTACTGGTGAGGGGAAAAAGTCTAGGAAAGTGTGTAGGAGAGATGTAGTTTCAGGGCTCAACATACCCCCACTGTGAAGGTGTTGTATGTCCCGATGTAACCAAAACTTTGACCATCCTCCCTTCAGTTCATGTGTTCTGAGACCTCTGCTAACAAATCTAGCCTTCTTCTCTTCTTTCTTGGTACCACTATCATCATAGGCTTTCTCATTAGGCACCTGAATTTGAGGTTGATAAGAGCCCTGCTCAACCTCTTGCTCTTTTTCTTCAATTTCCTATTCTTCTACTGCCACAGCCCAAGATGCAACATGGTGTTGTCGTGAATAATTTTATCCAACCTGCTTTGTTCCTTCAATGTTTCATTTTCTCTTTTGATGTGTCTATTCAAGACTTCCAGTTCAAAAACTTCCTGTTTTAGTGATTGGATTAGAGCTTCCTGTGTTGTATTAGGCTGGGTAGATGAAGTTCCTGGATCTGTGGCAGTCTTCTCCAACGACTCAATAAAATCATACATTTATTGCTGGTTTGGATCTATCTCAGGTGTAGCCTTTCTTGGGATGACCCCAAAACCTAGTTGAAAAGGACTGATCTTAATATCTGGAGAATTTGTCTCAATATATGGTTGAGAATGTTGTGGGCTATGGCGAGGAGAGATTGTTGGAGACTGTTTTGTTGTTTCCTCTCCTAAGTCAATGAAGTGGGCCCCTTTAGTTTGTACTTTCTTCAGTTTTCCTTTAAATCTAGAGCTCCTCCTTAGATTCTGTGAGCTGGGGTCCCCTTTCTCCACACTTTGTTTTTCTTTCCCTTTCCTCTTTGCTACAGCTGATTATTCCCTAAGGTAGATTAGTCTTTCATAGAGTATTTGATCTTCTCCTGAGGAAGGTTCTGGGGTTTGATAGGTAGCTTCAATATTTCTTTTCCCCTTTAGTCCCCCTTGCTTCCTACTCTCAATTCTTTCCTTCCTACTTTTAGACAGCTTCTCTTCCTTGCTAGTGTCTTTAGAGATTTTAGTAAGAGTGTCCTGAATGTTCACACTTGTTTTCTTTCTCCTACTTTTATTTTCTGAGCCACTTTTAGGTGTTTCAGGTGGGTCCTGAAAGAAGTTTCGAATCAAAAACTGTTCCCAAGTATATTTTCTTTCCTTCAACTATTTTTCAATCAAGATTTCGACAAGGTCGTGATGGTAAAGGTGGGGTTCTACATCATCCAGGTTCTTTTGTACAATTGTGGACATCTTTTTCAGGCTATTCAACAAAAAATAAGGCAAATTGATAGTTTGATTGTCTATAAAATTCATTAGCAGTTGGGTGTGGTACATGTAAATGGACCCAAACCATCCTTCATATGTAATAAACTTCTGGATTATCAATAATAAACTAGTCCACTTTTCCTCTAGAGAAAAAATAGGGATTCGACGTTTGAAGATAGTTATATCCATACTTGGGTTACGCAACATAATCCTCCAGGCCTTCTCATCAAAATTTTTGTTTTTGAACCACCGTTCCCCTTCCTGTGGGAGTTTTGTTGCTGCCGCGATAGATGCCTCCGTGACTGAGAATTTAAGATATCCAACCTCAACTTCCACGCATTAAAAGACCTTGCAAATGTCTTCGTAACTTCTTTGTTGTGACCTCTGAATTTCTGGATGAACTGCAGCCACCATGCCTTCTATAATATACTCTTCAATTCTAGATAACCCTCCATGAAGTTAGGCCCATCCAGCTCTATTCGTACCAGAAGGCCCATTCCTTCCTCTACCTTAAAAATATGTCTGTAAGTGATGGAATGTGAGTAATGGATTGATGAAGGTGAAACGGTTGACGGAAGAATAGAGAATAGGTAGTGAAAATGAGTTCACAGAGCGGAGGCTTATGTGAACATGGCAGAAATAACAAATGCAACTTCAATGGGATAGTATGGAAATAGAGTGAGCCCGGCAGAGCTTTGAATTAGAAAGTTGCGGAATAGACATTAGCATGCTCACAAAATGGCTACAGAATTTGTGCAGCAAGGAAAGAGTCGTGATCAAATAGATTACGCCCTCATAATTACCTGGTTCAATAGGTGGAGTGTCAAAGTACAATTAAACACGAGTTAAATTTGGAGACGGATCATGAGGCCGTTAAAAATTAATGCAAAGTTCGTGGTGGAATTATGTAAAGGCCATCGAGTGGTTATGAAAGCTATCAAGGTTAATCATTACATATAATGGAGCTAGTGGTTTCATAACAATATAGAATGTGCTTTAAAATGCTATTTGAAATGAACTTTGCTCATACCTTAGAATCTTACCACTTCCGTCCACTGACCTTTGATTGGCTACTTCCTGTTGGTGCTTTTAAGTGCTTTATATCTTCAAAATATTCCTTTTGTCATACCTGCATTTTGTTCTTATTATTATTTGGCTAACATCTGACTGTCAGTGTTGAATAACAGAGTGTTAGCTGCGGAATCAACAATCAGCTGCGGAATGAGGATTTAGCTACGAAAACTGACACAGTGAACATATGACTGAATGGAGATGGATGAATGATGACTGAGTGAATGAAAATTGGTCATGAAAGGGCCTTTATTGGCGGAATATGATGATAAAATGAAATGAAATGAAGTGAAGTTGAGTGAAATGAAGTGAAGTGACATTAAACTATGAAATGAGAGAGATTTTTTTTGGAAAATATAGGGTGTCAGAAGTTTCTGATTTTCGCCCTGTAATTTTTGTATAAGACTGCCAATTAGTAATTGGTTTTTAGGCTTATATATATATATATATAACAAAAAACAGAAAAGGACAAGGACTAGGCTGGTGGAGAAGAAGGATTCTTCTTCACCAGCCTTATTGCAGAATTATCTTGAAATATTTTGACAAATTACTTCTTTTATAGTGGTGTATGATAGATATTTAATCTATGAACATTCACAATAAGAGGAGTTTGATATTCATCAATGATTTTGATTCTTACCGCTCCATTGCTAAAGACTTTGTCAATCTCATATGGCCCAAGCCAATGAGTCTGAAATTTACCTTTGAAATCTTTGAACTTGGAATCAAATAGCAACGCCCAATCTCCTTCTTGAAACTTTTTCTCCTTGATGTATTTTCATTCCACTTAGCTCTTTGATATTGAACTAGATCAGTTCTTAGGATTGCTTCTTATCTGATCTCATCTAGTTCATTCAGCTGCTCCATCCTATGCTTTTGGGCTTCTGATAGATCCATTCCCAACTAAACTGCCATCTTGATAGTTTTAACTTGGAACTCAATGGGGAGCAGAACTTCTTTCCCATAAACAAGCTCATAGGAAGAATGTGCTGTTGTATTCCTCCATGTAGTTCTGTAGGCCCATAAAGCTTCGGGAAGCCTTTCTACCCAATATCTTCTGTGCAGATGAACAGTCTTGGTAATGATGCCTTTAATAACTTTGTTTGTACATTCCACTTGACCATTTGCTTGTGGATGGTAAGGAGTAGATTTTTTATGCTTGACCTTGTATTCTTCCATCAGCTTCTCCACCAGTTTGGATGTGAATTGAACTCCCTGATCTGTCACAATTTCTCTTGGAACACCAAAGTGAGTAAAAATATCCTCATAAAGAAAACTAACAAATGAATGCTTAGTAGTAGAAAATAATGCTTTGGCTTCTACCCATTTAGTGACATAATAAGTACATACTAATATATACTTTCTTTGTTTAGATGGTGGGTTAATAGGTCCAATGAAGTATAAAGCCCATTTTTCAAAGGGTTCAATGAGTACCTGTGGCTGCAATGGCATTTCATTTGAGAGGGTAGGCTTCCCTACTCTTTGGCAGCTGTCACACCTTTTGACATATTGTTTTGCATCTTTGAAGAGGGATGGCCAATAATATCCTAAAGAGAGGATTTTATAGGTTGTCCATCTGTCAGCAAAGTGTCCATCGCATGGTTCATCATGACATGCTTTGAGAATATCAGACATTTCATCTTCCCTAACACATCTTCTAATCACAAAATCTGGCCCTGTTTTAAACAATTCATTAGAAATCCATGAATATTTTGAACTCTCCTGAATAATCTTTCTTCTTTCACCGAGAAATAAATGTGGAGGTAGTTTCCCTGTAACCAAAAATTTAGCTATGTTTGCATACCAATGGGTCTTAGTAGTTACTGCAAATAAATATTCATCAGGAAACTTGTCCTCTACAGGAGAATATTCTTTAGTATTCTGAATCCTAGACAAGAAATCAACTAGTGTATTTTGTTTCCCTGGTCTATCTAACACAGTAATATTGAATTTCTGTAAAAGTAGGAGCCACCATGTAACTCTGCCATTAGTAATGGGTTTATTCATTAGATATCTAATTATAGAATGATTAGTATGAATAAAAGTTTCATAGCCTGTTATATAATGTCTGAACTTATTGATTGCATGAACAACAACTAAGAACTCTTTTTCAGTCACAATATAGTTCAACTCAGTGGGAGTTAAATTTTTACTGGTATAGTAAATGGCATAAGGAACTAAATATTTTTGTCCCAACACAACCCCTAGAATTGTATCTGAAGCATCTGTAGAAATATGGAAAGGAATTTTCCAATTTGGTCCTCTCAAAATAGGCACTTCATATATTTTTGTTTTCAAAGTTTCAAATGCTAATTGGTAATCAGGACCCCATTTGAATTCATAGTCTTTTGTAAGCAGTTTGAAGAGTGGAGATGCTATTTTGGTGAAGTTTTCTATAAATATTATATAATATCCAGTAAATCCCAGAAAACTTTTAACATCTTTTTGACAATTTGGAATAGGTAACTTGGAGATGACTTCAACTTTTGATTTATCAACTTTAATCCCATCCCCTAAAATATGATGTCCTAAAACAATACCTTCAGTAAACATCATAAAGCATTTTTCATGGCTTACTGAAATGTTTGTTTCTTTACATCTTATAAGGAATTTTTCCAAATTTTCTAATGCCTCTTCAAACGAATCACCATAAACTGTAAAATCATCCATATAAACCTCTACACAATCATGGATTAGATCAGAGAAAATTCCTAGTACTACTCTTTGGAATGTTGCAGGTGCATTACATAATCCAAAAGGAAGCACTCGATAAGCAAAAGTTCCCCATGGATAGGTAAATGTGGTCTTATCTTGATCTTTAGGTGCTACCTGAATTTGATTATACCCACTAAAACCATCCAGAAATGAAAAATACTTTTTGACTGCTAATGTATCTAATACTTGATCGATAACGGGCAAGGGAAAGTGATCCTTCAAAGTTGCTTTATTCAATTCCCTATAATCAATGCATACTCTCCATTTACCATTCTTTTTAGGTACTATAACCAAAGGAGAAACCCATCGGCTATCTGAAATTGGATAAATGAAGTTTACATTGAGTAG
>APFE031225922.1:0-23525 GCA_000404065.3 Pinus taeda | reverse complement strand
TACTAGGCAGACCCCATTTACCAGCTAGGTACCATTCAGAATCATTGTATCAAGCTTACAGAATGGTCATGGCTGGTACCATCATCGATGAAGGGGCTTCTGTGAGTATCCTTTCCTCAACTGCTTGGAAAGCGCTTGTTTCGCCATCGTTTTTGCCTGAAATGATAAATCTGACAGGCTTCGACAAAGGAACCAGTCGACCTTTAGGGATCCTTCCAAATGTGCCCAATACTTTGAGAAGGAAAACTGTTCACATGAACGTAATGGTAGTTCAAGGACCATTAGATTATAATCTACTCCTTGGATGTGACTATATTTATTGCATGGGAGCCATCGTCTCCTCACTCTTTAGAGTAATGTGTTTTCCGCATGAAGGCAGAATGGTCAAACTCATAGACCAAATGTCATTCCCCGGTTCACACATCGCAAATAGTCAAATGCCATCCCTAAATGGTCACTTCACGCAAGGAATGTCTCATCGTATCCAGTCCGTCCACCTGATGAGCGCGAGTGATTCAGGAGGATGTGACTGAAACCCAGGGGGCATGCACCCTGGTCTGTTTCAGCAGGGAAACCTTGGGTATAGAGTGGGTTTCCACGAGCGATATATGACTAGTCTAACGAACCCATCCTTACAGGAAAATGGGATCAGGCTGGAATAAGATACCTTCGTTAAAGTTATGAGTGGAGTATCTCTACACCACTCCCCTTTGTCTATTTCGGTAGGCATTGCCAAGGGAGCTTTTCTGTCTGCTACGCAAATGGAACTTTCTTGGTAACCTGGAAATTCTTCCCTATACATGGGGGCATGCAAGCCTTTCCGCATGCAAGCGAAGAGCGGCTATTTATTTTTTAAATTTGTAGGACCCCTAACCCTTTAAACCCGTAAGGCTGGTCGTTTCCTAGCTTACATAAATAAAGGATCTGGGGCAAACCTTCAAAAGATGCAAGCCCCATAAAAAATGGCATCTTGAATGAGACATTCTTATCATACGACTGGCGAGCAATGTTACGGCAGGGTTCAATCTTGTTAAAAAATAAACCCTCCACGAGCAGTTTTAACGCATAGTTCAAGCTCGTTAAAAAATAAACATAAGTCATGAGCAAATGTTTCCCCCAACGTTTAAGCTCATTAAAAAATGAACCGGTAAATAACCATTGTGAATGCCTTATCGCCAGCTTTTGAGCCTTGGTCGTGTTCTCGCCATCACCTCCACTCTGTTTTCAGCCGATCATTCACCCCCATATGATTGTTTACCCATTTGAGGAACATCTATGAAGAGTGATTCTATTAGCCATCCTTGTGACACTGTCGTGATTGGAAAATTCCAAAGCTTACCTGGAATCATCTGCTACCCGAAACCATCACTCGTTCATAAAAAACGAGTCTTCTTTAAGCTCTTTCCAACTGACTCGGAAAATATGAAAAGATTGTCGAGCAATTGGCCTCTCTGGCTCGTTAAATTTATCGAAAGTGCTATCCCTCCTCTAGATGTTAATCTTTTTGGACCTGAGGGATTATTACACAAAAAGATTGAGCGCTTGTCTTATTCGACTCGTTAAAGCTATCTGTTTCTTTCAGACTCTCTAAAATTGAAAGGGACCGAGTTATCTTTGTCGTTAAACTCGTTAAAACCGAATAGTGACAAACTCGTCCAAATGGACGAGAATGAGTTTCACTGTCGCTAGGCTCGCTAAAATATAGAGACAGGTTCGCCCGAAGGGCGGATTATAGAACAAGCATATGTTATCCTCCTCAAGCTTGACAAAAATAAAGAGGTACTGGTTAGCAATGGCTGGGGAAAATTGGGAAGAAAACTTGAAAAAACTTTATTGGTAGCAAGTCGCTCTTGAACATGACACTTTCCTTCCGCATCTGAGCCGGGTTGGGTTGTTTTGTTCACTGGTCATATCACCATTGGTCCGTCACACCATCTATATTTGGGGTTAATGCTACCAATCCATCGTCAGTGTTGTCGATATGTTCAAGAGAAGTCATTCAGAGAATTCACTTGTGTCTCACCCGCTGCAATACATTCACGCTCCATTCTTTTCATGACTACCACCTTGAACACTGTATCGTCAGATCGTTTTCACCTCCAAAATAATTTTCTTCATTCTGTGTCGTAGATGTGGGATTCATTAAGGCCCTCCTACGACGGGTCACTTCTTGTCGACATCAGCGCATTATCCAAGAAGTTGACCTAGGAACAACCCCTTTCAATACTTTGAAGCTTGCATGCCTCAATGGCAAGTTTCTCACTTTTGGTGACAAGTTTACATCAGTGGTCTTCGACCGGAAAATTTTGCGTGGTATTTGACGCCAAGTCCCTTTCTCACACCACGTGAATTGTACTGTAGTACCTTGAGGATCATTTTCATTATTGGTGATCCCTCTCGCACTTGTTTATAGCTTACATCATTGGCTGGTAATCAGGTGATGTCTTTCCATGTTCGACTCCAGAACATTTTTCACATGGATCGACTTGTACTCTGAGTGAAGTTTGAACGAATTTTGAAGACCCTAGATCTAGTTTATCCATCCGGGCTGCGATATATTCAGGAATATAAATACATCAAATGTACATCATTTCCGAATAGATGATCATCCAAATCAAAGGATGATGATTCAGTCCAAATCTTCAGTCTGCCACACAGATGATTATTTGTCTTATGTACATGAAATGAATTTATAAAGCTGATCATGGGACTACCTGCCTCAGCTAGATCATGAAAAATATTATGAAGATAATTTATTGTATTCTATCTTATTACAAGTCACCTCCCATCTCAAAAAAACTTCGGATCCTCATGGTAAAGCATTTCACCCGACATCAAAATATTAATGACCTCATGCTTTAGGGGGGAACTATTATAAAAAATTTTGGGCACTGCAACTCAAATCATAAATGTCCATAAACTGAGGGCTCCTAAGTCCCTAAAAGTATTGCTTCACTAACTAAAGGAACGAGGTCAGCTGATTACATCATCTCCCAGAAGTTCTCAACAGAAAAGGTGCGATGCATACTAGATGGCCCCTCTGTGGGATACGATGGGCGAGAATGGACAAATGGCAGAGACAGTTTGCGAGGTGGAGGATCACAGAATCTTCCAAAAACTTCCCGTATGACACTTGCCTCTCTGATTTCACCCAGGGATGAGTAAGAGATCATCAATCTCCAAGTGGAATCAAGAACTATCAGAGAGAGGACACTAATCAAAATCCCAGAAGCTGACTCACCCCCCTACAATCATCTATATATGGATCCCTCATCACAAAGATCTAGAGGAGGAAATCTTGTATCTTGTAGAGAAGTGCTGTTGGTTTTCTGGTGTAACATCATAGTGTTGGGTGATCTAAGCTTTATTTGAGGTGAAGAAGGGCTTTCTTGCTGGAGGATGATGCCGGGTCAGAACAATTGGTTGTAATCCTCTTACTATTCTTGATATTAATAAAGCTATTCAAGTTTTCCTCCACATTCTTGTATGTTTGATTATATATGCATTTGTGTGGTCAATACATATCTGGTCCTGTGTTGTTTATGACTATAGAGCTCTATTATTCGATAGTGTTATGCTGCTTTGATTCCACAGCTGCTCTCTGAAGTTGTGTAGAAAAAGAAGGAGTGGCAAAGATCTATCGAGAAGGAGAGGAACCAGGCAAGGAACCAAGCACAAGACAAAGGTTGGTTTCCTTTGTTCCCTCTTGTCTATTTTTCATAAAAGAAAGCGAAATTAGTTTTAACTTATTTTTTTCTAAGATAGCTACCAGTCTTAGTGGGAATAGCAGCTCTAAGTGGACAGTATTCCCGGTAACAGGGAGACATAAAGATGGAGGGGGGAGAGCGAGAAGGAGAGAGGGAGGTAGATAGTGAGAGGATTAGAAAGCAGAGAGAGAGAGAGAGAAAAGGAGAGAGGGAGGAAAATAGTGAGAGGATTGGAAGGTAGAGAGAGAGAGAGATGGGGGAATAAATAAGGAGGTATGAGGTAAGTAGAAAGAGGAAGGATGAGACAAATGACTTGAGAGAGAGGAGGAGAGAGGGAGGGATAGTGGGGTGGAGTTGGAGGGGGAGAGAGGGAGGGAATAATAAATATATATAGAGAGAGAGAGAAGTGGAGAGATATAGGGAGTGAAAAGGGAGAGATGGAGAGAGTGTGTGTCTATTTATGGGTGACATAAAGAGACAAAGAACGAGAGATTGAGAGAAGGGCATATAGAAGGAGAGGGAGAGAGGGATAGAGGGAGGGATATAATAACATAGTTGGAGAGAGAGAGAGAGATGGGGGACAAGTGTGGAATGGAGTGAAAAGGGGGAGAGAGAGAGTGGTAATTGGAGGGAAAAGAGAGAGAGAGAGTGAGAGAGAGCTAAAGCGATGGGGGAAGAGAGAGAGAGAGAGGTATGAGAGAAAGGGAGAGAGAGGAAGCATGAGAGAGTGGAATTGAGAGAGAGGAGGATAGAGGGATAGAGAGATGGAGTTGGATGCAGAGAGAGGGAGGGAAGAAGAAACTCATAGTGAGTGAGAAGTTGAGCGAGATATGGATTGACACGGGAGGTATGGAGAAAGAGTGTGTATATTTGGAGTGAGATAGAGAGCCAAACGAGAGATGGTTAGAAGTAGGGAGATAAGTAGAGAGAAGGAGAGAGGGAGGGATATAATAACATAGATGGAGGGTGAAGAGAGAGAGAGAGAGAAAGGTGGGAGAGGAAGGAAGAGAATGGATGTGAGAGAGTGGAGAGAGGGAGGGAAAGAGAGATCAAGTTGAAGGGGTAGAGAGAGAAAGTTAAGGAAAAAGACAAAGAGAGAAAGGTGGAGAGAGAGAGGGAGTGATAAGGAAGATGGAGAGAGAGGAAGAGAGGAGAGAAAGAGGAAAGAGAGATAGAAGTGAGGGAGAGGGAGAGAAGGGGAAGAGACAGAGAGAGAGAGAGAGAGGAGGAGGAGGATGGAGGGATAAATAGATAGATTGGAAAACGAGAGTGTATGTTTTGAGGGTGATATAGAGAGATAAAAGGAGATAGAGATATTGATGGAAGGTAAAGAGAGGGAAGAAGAGAGAGATGGAGAGAGGGACAAAAAGATTGATATATATGGAGTGAGAGAGTGTGTGTGTTTGGGTTTATGAGATAGAAAGACAAATGAGAGATGGATGGGATATAGATATAGATGGAGGGGGGAGAGAGGGAAGAATATTTCTTACACTAGAAGCATTGATTTCGATGTAGACAGAAATTTCTAATCCTATTTGATTGCTTTCACTAGTTGCATTAATTTTAGTGTAGATGTTGATTTCTAATGATATTTGATTGCTTGCACTAGATGCATTGATTCCAATGTAGATGATTTCTAATCCTATTTGATTTCTTGCACTAAATGCATTGATTTTAGCGTAGATGGTGATTTCTAATATTATTTGATAGCTTTCACTAGATACATTGATTTCAATGTAGAGGTTGATTTCTATTTCTGTTTGATTTCTTGCACTAGATGCATTGATTTTAATTAGATGATTTCTAATCCTATTTGATTGCTTGCACTAAATGCATTGATTTCAATGTAGATGTCAGTTTCCAATCTTATTTGATTGCTTGCACTAGATGCATTGATTTGGGTGTAGATGTTGATTTCTAATCCTATTTGATTGCTTGCATTAGATACATTAATTTCCGTGTACAATTTGTTTTCTAATCTTATTTGATTTCTTGCATTAGATGCATTGATTTTAGTCTAGATGTTGATTGCTAATTTCATGTAATTAGATGCATGATGGTACATTAATTTTAAAGTGATTGGATTAACAATGCGTTGATTTTAGTGCAAGAAAAAAACATTATTGGCAATGTACATTGATTTTTGGGTTATAGTAATTCAACCTATTAATATTGGAGAGAAAGAGAGACAAGGTATGATGTTTACTACAATAGCTCTAGCTAAAGATTTAAATGGTTTACGATTTCAACTTTCCTTTTAATATAATTGATATGAAAAGATAACAAAACTAACAAGGGTGACAATAAGAATAGTATAAGAAAATAGTTTGGGATTGACCACAATGAAGACTATTTGTAATTGAATACATTATTATTATTATTCAGATTTTCTATCATTCAACACTATTACATTGTCACTTTGCATTCAAAATTTTTATTTCATCCTTAAAATTATTAACAATATTTATCATCTCAACAAACTCAGGTAACTAATAAATTTCAAATTAAAATGATGAGATCAATCTCAGACATATTTAAAATCATTATATTAATACTAGAAGTATTTACATATTATTAATAAAATTAATGATATCTTCGATAGATTTTCCTTGGCTACACATGACTGAAACCAACCTAGATCAATCTTAACTCTAGATCTATTAAGCACTAAGAGGGATCAAATATCTCAAGGTGCAAACCTCTTTTTCTGAGTGAGAAATGTTTTCTCAGTCTAAATTGAGATGTGAAGTGGATAAAATGATATAAAGTGATTGTTTATTGACACCACATCTTTCATAAATTTTGGTGGGTAGTAAACACAAATTTAATGTTTTACTTTAATATAAGTGTTGAGGAAAACATAAATAACAGTGGGAAGTATTTATAGTAAGTATACTTATTTTCTTCTTACTCATATCCATTTTTTATGTAAAGACTTTCTAAATTATTATTGGAGGATTTTATTTTTGGATGGATTTAGTGCAAATGTTAAAATAAGAAATCACTACACCGATATATAAAAATGATGCATGAATATTGTAACCATATCCACAAATTATGACATAACAATTGTAAGTTATCCACGTGGCATTATATTTTACAAATGCTACAATAAGATCTTGAAGTTATGGTACGATCAATTTTTTGAAAACTATTTTTTTAATCATATTAAAAAGTAGAGTGATTATCCCATAGAAAATTTTGATAACTTTCGCTTGATACTATGTGAGTGGACATCAACATATTTATGGAGAAAATTATTGATGCCATGGCTATACTTCTAAGCACCTTAAATTAGAAGACAAAGGTAGAAATGGAAGCCTTGATATCCTTCTGAGCATTAGTCAATGCTAAGTTTGATTTATTCCAAATGAAATTGGAGCATCTCCAGCATGAAACTTGGACGCATTACAAATTCATGGAATTGGAGGATTTATATGCGTCAGGTGTTTAATTGGCTTGAAGCCAACAAGAAAATTATTTGGAGCAAAGGGAAGCGGTTCCTAGGCTTAAGCAGTAATCTTGACTATATACTGTCTAGTATGCATGGATAAACAATTTAGATTTAGGCTAGTATATTTTTTGTTTAGTATCATCTTATGCAGTGTAAAATTTGTTTGCTTCGTGGAGTTTCTGTAGAGATTATAATGGGTATTCCTTTATTACAATAGGTAAAAGTTGTCAAAAGAATAGGTTACATCTGTTTTGGACTTTTGAAGGCATATTCATAATGGATTAATATGATGAATTTAATGGTTTACACCTAGATTCCATACTATATTCTTAATACAAAGAAATAAGTGTTCCTTTAAAATAGATTGCTAGAGTCCTAGTGTGGGAGATGTGTAATTTATTCCATATCTAATGTTGGGATGGGTTCCCCTGGGTTAATTTTGGGTTAAAAACCTTAGACTTGATGTAAATTTCAACAAAAAGATGTAAAGTCTCCATGAATTCTGGATGTGGAGCACATAGGTAGATAGGATTAAAAAATGGTTTTTACCCTTGTTATGTAAAGATTGAGTCGGCTTTGAGATCTGATTTTGGTCCATGGACCATGGGATTGTATAAATAGGTGTTTCTTAGAGACTCTAAGGCAGATCTATGATTTTGTCTATGGGTACAACTAATGGAGTCCTAGAGAGTTAGCACAAAGAAGTAAGTCTTAGAGGAGGAAAAGGCTCTGTAGCTGAGTGTGTAGAGGCATAGAGTAGTGTCTGCAGCTGAGTGCACAAGGATGTTTTGATTCTATAGCATTGTATTGAAGATCAATAAAGAAGATTGTAGGAGAAATTCATATGTTTTATATGTTTCCCTCTATTGTTTATTTTGCGATATGTGTTGTGATGAGATAATGTCTTTATGATATAATGATGTATTGATGCACGAATCTACTAGATAAGTCTTATTGATAGAACACAATGCATGTTAAGTATTTATGCGAAGCTTATAATACATTCGATTAAGTTTATTAACCACTTAAGCAAATCTTTGTGGATTCCTATCTAATGCTAGTCTAAGATGCGCGCAACTAGATAACCTATATGTTAAGGGTCTGTAGAAGCCAATCATAGACCTTCACAAAGGTCTAGAAACCATTTGAAAAAAATTACAACACCAAGCCCGAAGGGCTTAGGTATTTGTATGAAGGTAGATCTAGGACATAAGAAGGACATCACACTGATCTCTGGTTGCAAAAACTTGGTTCTAGCATCCCCCCATATTGCTTCGGGAGATACCTAAGTCTCAGCTACACTGGTTGATGCCAAAAGGGCCAGTAGTGTAGGGTTTTGTTTAGCAGATCTAACTTTGAACCTGAGTCAGGACCCACTAAGCCAACAAATGGTTTTGTTGTCAGGACCCAGGTCTTCATAAAGAGATGTGTGATGTCGCATCACTCGAATCTGACCAAAAAGGAAATTGAGAAGTGGTTGGATAGGAATATCCACAAATTCACACTGCACAAAAACAAGAATCTACGCCTATTAAAAGAACAGTTGTTGGATAGATATTTGTACTTAGAAATACACGAAATTCTCCTCTGCACCTTCCCGATTGAGTTATACAATTGGATAGCTAAATTAGCAGACGGTCAGGGAAGTTGGAGACTTGACGATCCAATAGTGTGGACTCTGGAACTAGTGCGGAGGTTGGAAGCTTCTGAAGATAATATCACACATGTTGTTGACCACTGGCATGATCAAGTCATAGGGGGATTTGTGACAAAATTCATGGTTAATACCTCAGTCAACTGCAGCGAAGCAGAGTGACGCTTCTTCAAAGGACTGCGACGTAGGTATCTAAGATCTTTGAATACATGGATTAAAGTGTTGTTATGTGAAAAATGGGTTATGTCATTGCCTTGATTTTCCGAGCTACGCAAAGTGGAAAGCTTTTAAAATATCAAGGGAAAATAGGTCTTGAATATAGCCCTTTCATTGGGCCTCCTTTGAGCGACAACAAAGAAATGGTATAGGCTTCACTGTAGAGTGTTGTACAGATGATAAGACAAGGTTTTCCATGAACTCATAATCCATCTACTCAAACTCCACCTTCACCTCCACAGCACACAACTTCGCCCATACTGCCACCACCATCGCTGTCGTTCAACATGTCAAATACAATGATGTTGCCAGTTTTCAGGGGTATAGAGAGTGAGGATGTGGATCAATTTTGGTTTGTTACGAAGGTTGTGAGGACAACACAAAGAGTTACGAATGGTAATAAAAATAAGGTGCAATTGTTTACCACTCTGCAGGACTGTACACTGACATGGTACCTCAAATACTGCACTGATAATCCTTTGGCATCATTAGCAGACACTAAGTCCACTTTGAATAAGGAATTCGGTAAGCCTAAGTCTGATTCACAATCAATATGGTGATTCAAGGAAATCACGATGAAGGCTGGTGAAGCACCCTATGAGTTAGATCAAAGATTGAGTCCATGATTCGTGAAGCTAATATGTACCTACCAGATAGTTAGCACCACGAGTGGTTTATAGCCTCTTTCCTGCCCCACCTGAGGATCACTTTATCACAACAGAAGATAGGAACTTAGATAGAAGCCCAAGAAATTGCGATGCATCTTTGGTAGTTCAAAAAATTCACTGGCATTTATAGAACCTCTGCTTATAATTGCAAAGCTTGAAAAAAGAAAAAGTGGCTAGGTCGGAGGTGCGCGAGGAAGTTTGTTGCCTCAAGTGTAAGAGCAAGGGGCATGATAAATATCACTTCCCTATCTTAACAAATTATATCACAAAGGGGGAACAATTCCTCTGAAGTATGAAGTTCCATCAAGACCAAGTACAGGACCCACACTATCGTGAACTCTTTGCCAGGTGGTCGAAAAACACGTAATAGATAATTTCCATTTGCTGCAAAAGTTTGTGTAGACATCAAAACAACGTTTCTGCGATTTCTACAAATCCTTCGGCCACAATGAGTGGCACTATTGTAGCTATGAAATGATGACCAAAAGAATGTCTACTTATCGAATGTAAGAAGAAACTGGGCCTTCGGATCAGGGTGCTCGGGGAGTGCCTAGAGGATATCAGCAATGCAAATGAGGCCAAGGAGGAGGAGGACCTAGTAGAGGTCATGGAAAGGTTATTTTCTATAATCGTGGGACATCAGGGCACTACGTGTGGGAGTGTCAGAATCACATGCACTCGTCAAGTCGGTAGTGCACTCAGTTTGACCATACGATAGAAGAATGCCCTGTGATGATATCCAAGATGTAGGAGAAGAAGGCGTAAGCTTAGCACCCTACCTAGAACTTACAGATGATGAGGGTTGAGTTCAGTGAGGAGGATCCAAATGTGAATATAATTCTGAGAAGAAATGTAACAACTAGGGATGATAAGGAAAAACAGCCTAAAGAGAATGGATGGGTCGGTAAGGAACTAGAAAATGAAGTTAGCTTTGATCTAGAATGTGTAATGGAAACATTTATCGAGGCAAAGAAAAGCTTCGATGGAGCATCTACCTCAGGAAGTCAGGACAAACTACCAGAAACCAACGTGCCCACAAAGATTGATCCCTTTGCACTCACCACATTTCTAGAAACCTGTATGAAACTTATGCACGATAGGAAGGCTATGAAGGGCTTATAATAATTGATAAACAATTGTGCTGGTCAAGAAAATTCTCTCAAGGGACACCGCATAGTCAGGAAGATTAGTAAACATAAGGCAGGAACATGGTGCAAGATGAGGCTCAATGCATAAATAGGATACTATGAGGTGGACTAGGTTATTTTGGCTCTAGGATCTGATGCGATCATTTTTCCTAAACATACATGGGAGGGAATGGGGAGACTTGTGCTGAAATGGTCTCTGATTCAATTAAGGATGGAAAATTAGCAAAATATTATCCCTATGGGATGACTGCATGGAGTCACCGTTGATATAGAAGGTGCAAATGTGCTGACTGATTTTGAAGTGATAGAAATTTTTTATGACAACAATCCATACCCCGCTCTCCTTGGAATTGATTGGTCTATTGATATTAATGGGGTTATCAACCTCAAAAAGTGGACAATGTCGTTTGAAAGGAAATCGCTCCGCATTGTAATAGCATTGGACCTTGCAGAAGGATCGAACTATACTGAGCCAGTCCGTGACTATGAAGAAAGTGATGATGATTTGGATCAAATCTACAAAATTACATTGTGAGACCAAGAATAGATTAATCCGATAGCTGATGGAAGGATTGCATGGGCCTGCAAAAGCTCTTGAACCTTGGATTCAGATGAGGAGTTGGAGCACTGGCAAAATAGGTTGCATTAAGTATATATGTTTCATTGTAGCATGATGACTAAATAGATGCACTATGTACCATCAGAGGTAATAAATTTACCCTATTACGATGGTATAACTAATGTAGATAATTTTTTGGATGACTTTGAAAGAGATATCCCTGAGGATCATTGCTTCCAAGCATTGGATTTGGAATTGCGCACTACAGGTGGAAAGTGATGGGGTACACAAAAGGATAACTTTATTGAATGGCACCAGTACACGAGCATGCTGAGGTTACGATATCGTCATCCTAAAGTGTAATTAACTGAAAAATTTGATGGGATAAATGACCCGCAAGATCCTTTAGCGAAACGGACTAAAGTCTACGGAACCGAGAAACAACCAGAGTGGGTGAACTTATTTTTCCATACTCTGGCGCAGAGTTCCCAGTTGGCGGTCATGATTGCGGAGGCGTGCAGAACAGTGACAGAGTCACACATACCTAAGGATGCACAACTAAAGGCCAAGATTCAGAAACTAGCTAAGGGAGTTTACAATGCAAAAGCATAGGGATGGTTACTGTCAATGCGACCGTCGTTGACTACACAACTTTGTTTGAATAGGAAATGGAGTTGTCGATGACCCTGCAGGAAGACCCCAAACTACATATATTAAGTACAAATATCTGCGAGCTCCAAAAGTAGTATGAAAAGGTTAGGGTGATGACTCGCTCCATTTCTACAATGCATCACCTCACCAAGTTGTCGGAGGGGAAGTAGCTCCTCGCACAGGTGGAAGCAACTCATAAAAAACAGGTAGTACTGAAGGTCGGGTTGGGTGCTTGGTTGGAAGATGCCTACCAAGTCTCAACCAACATTCAAGAGAAGCAAACGAACTTGCAGCTCACACACCAGAAGATCAGGCTAGCTGACGAAGGACTAGCTATGGAGTAGCTCGTTGAACAGGTGAAGCAGGCAGATACACAGAGTGTGGCTGATGTAGCAATTGTGTAGGTAGAGTTGGAGGGTCTTTGTATTAAGATCACTGTGCTAGCTGAGTGACTCGAGATCAAGTCATGATCTTTGTGTTGTGGGCCTGTTGGGATGGGTTCCCATGAGTCAGTTTTGGTTTAAAATCCCATGTTTGGATGTAAATTTTGACAAAAGGATGTAAAGTCTCCATGAATTGTGGATGCGGAGCATGGAGGTAGATAAGAGTTGAAAAGGGTTTTTACCCTTTTTATGTAAAGGTTGAGTCATTTTTGAGATCTACCCTTGGTCCGTGCACCATGGGATTGTACAAATAGGTGTGTCTAAGAGAGTCTAAGGCAGATCTCTACCTTTTTCTATGGGTATAAAGAATGGAGTCCTAGGAAGTTAGTGCAGAGATGTATGTTCCAAAGGAGGAAAAGGCTTTGCAGCTGAGTGTGTGGAGCCCTAGAGTAGTTTCCCTAGCTGACTGTGCAGGGAATTTTTGAGTTCGTAAGATTATATTGAAGATCAATAAAGAAGACTACTGGAGAAATTTGTATGTTTTATATGTTTCCCTCTATTGTTTAGTTGCGATATGTGTTATGATGAGATAATGTCTTTATGAAATAATGATGTATTGATGCATGAATATATTGGATAAGTCTTATTAACAGAATGCAATGCATGTTAAGTATTTACGTGAAGGTTATAATACATTATGTTAAATTTATTAAGCACTTAAGTAAATCTGTGTGGATTCCTATCTAATGCTAGTCTATGATGCACATAATTAGAAAAGCTATCTATTAAGGGTCTGCAAAAGCTGATCGTAGACCTTCGCGGAGGTCTAGAGGTCATTTGAAGGGAACTACAATGCCAAGTCCTAAGGGCTTAGATATTTGCGTGAAGGTATATCTAGGATATGAAAAGAACATCACACTAATCTCTAGATATGGAAACTTGGTTCCATCATCTCCCCATACTGCTTCAACTGAGACTTCAGTCTGTGCTACACGGGTTGATCTTGAAAGAGCCAGTAGTGCAGGGTTTTGTTTGGCACAACTAACTATGAACCTGGGTCAAGACCCACTAAGCAAACATCTAACATCGAGTTGATATATATTATATTTTTGTCAACTATGTATATATTATATAAAACAAATAAAAATAAAAAAGTTCTTATAATTAATAGGGTTTTGTTCAAAATGAGAATAGATCCATATTGAGTCTAGATGTACCAAAAGTCGATAGGAACCAAATATCTAGACGTGCAAATATTTCTTCATGTTTTGCACTCAAAAATAGGTTTAGATCTTGAGATATTTAATCCCTCTTGGAGCTTGGAAGATCTAGAGTTAAGATGGATTTATGTTGAAGTTGAGAAATAACGACAATAAGATATGAGATAATAAAGAGGCAAGTAGGCTAAAGGGGTCAAAGATATATTATGGAGGCAAGGAGATTTAGGATCCAATTGTATATCTTTTTTCCTAAAAGAAAATTCATAATTTCATTTGGTGAAATTACATGCTATAGATGCCCATTGGCATATGCTATATCGTGGCTATCTATCCACAATAATAAACTAGTATTTACAATGAGACCCCAAAGGGTGTGTTGTGCAAGTTCATGAGCACAATAAAAGATAAAAACTTCACCTTCGTGGGTGTGTTTGTGCTGTCCATATATACAATCATTTGCTCATAAATATAAACAGTTACAAAATTTCAAAACAAAATGCTGAAAATTAGGGGTTGTTGCCCCTCTGTAGTGATGTATGGCCTGTGGAAGTAGTGATACGTTCCTGTAGGAGTATGTTCAGTGATTATCCACTCTCCTAGATGGAAATGCATCACTTAATTTGATAGCCTGTCTGTAATTTCATTTCGTTCCCTATAAATATGAGAGCAAGAAATTCGATCCAAAAATGTTTTGAAAGAAACAATTTCTTCCATAATAGATCTCAGGGAGTATGCATTACAAACAGCCGCATTGTTAAACCAATCAGTCACAATCTTTGAGTCCCCAAAAATTTGAATATTTCTACATTGTTGAAGGATGGAAAAGTAAATCAGGCGGCGAAGAGATATCAGTTCAGCATGATTATTTGTGCCTAGTCCCAATCCCATGCCAATCTGAAAATAGTGTGTTTTTGTAAGGTAAAAGCATATGCCTCCCCCACAACCATGCTACTGAGTAGCACCATCAAAATAGGCCCAAGGTATTGATTTGTTTATCTATTCCTGTCTAATATTCCTAGGTATTTTTTGACTTTCATCGTTTGGTATTTCTTCAAATGCAACGTAGATTTTCAGAGGAACCAGGTTCCAGTTTACCAGCTTGTCTTCAAATATTATGATGTTTCGCTTGAGCCAGATGTGCCATGAGGCCAGGAGGGGACGATTTCTTATCTTTTTCATGAAAATACCCCACCAGCTATCCCATGTCATTACAGTATCAACACCTTGCCAACTCATATTCAGATTTATAGTTGGTAGAACTTGTATCCATATGTTCCTGGTGGTCGGACATGAAAGAAAGAGATGTTGGGTCGATTCCTCCTCCTGGTGGCAGAGTGCACACCAGGTAGGTCCTAGAAAGGCCCTCTTTTTTAAATAGGATCCAGTGGGGATCTTATTTTCTAAAATATTCCACATCAACAGTCTGGTGTGCAGTAGGGCTTTTAATCTCCAAATGGTTACCCACCAATTCCTTAAGGCCTTCGGTTTTGAATCTGCAATAATGATATCGTAGCCCTACTTCGAAGAGTAGTGTTCGGTTTTTGAGTGTGGCCATATGAGTTCATCCACTTCATTCTTTTGTCTAACATGTGATTCTTTGAGTGCCTGAATGTAGTCTTTCCATGTTCTATTCCATTCATTGGGGATGTTCCAGTTATGTCTAGGAAACCATGCTTGTGTAAGAAAAGTGGTGTTCTGTTGATCTCCTATCTGTTCAATACACTTAATGCCACTGTTGTTTAAGTGATTTATCAGTTGAATTGGAAGCTAATGAGAGTTTCCACTTCCACTCCAAGGATCAATTTTAATGCAAATTGAGGCTCCATTTCCAATTTTCCATAACAATCCATCCTTGATAATGGGAAGAGTATTAAGTATGGTCGTCCGGATCACCGAAATGCCTTTTCTATTCCAAGATGGACTTCTAATCCAATCAATGATAGTTGATGGCCAAATGTATTTGTGTAGGATAACCTCAGACCGGAGACTTTTTTGCTTTAGTAATAACTAGCTCTATTTTGCAGCCAAAGCTTATGCAAAAGCAGGAAGTAGTTTAAGGCCCCAACCTCCCCATTTTTTTGGAGTGGCTATTTTGATCCATTTAACCCAGGAAAATGGTTTTCCCTCCTTTCTTCCATTCTAAATAAATTTGCAACAAATTTGTTGAATTCTGTGGAAAACCCCTCTTGGAATCTAGGCTAGTGACATCCAATAAACTGGGGTGGCTTCTAGGACTAATTTGATAAGAATTAATCTTCCTACCCTAGAGAGTAACCTGTGACACCAACAGTTTATTCTTTTCTCCACTTTTGTTATAAGCCAGGTCCAATTAGCGATTTTGTACCCATCAGGTTTTAGCCTGAAGCCCAGATATTTGAGCCCCTCCTTCAGCTCAGTAATATGAAATGGAAATTTTGGTAGGGAGAGTTGTGATTCCTATTGTGTACAATTTGATAAACAAATGGTGGATTTATCATGGTTAATTTCCATTCCCGTTGCTTTGCAGAAGAGATTTAGAATCTCATATAATGATATGGTATCTAGCACACTACCACTCAATAATATTAATATGTCATCCACAAATAATAGGTATGTGAGATTGAAATGATCCACAATTTGTAGTCCCTTGAGACCCCCTCTTATTGTTTTAGAATCAATCAACCAGCTGAATCCTTCCATAACTAAGATAAATAGTAACAGTGATAATGGGAAACCTTACCTTATCCCTCTGTTAATATTAAAGGATGTAGTAGCTGACCCATTGATGAGTATGGCAAACAATACAGAGGAGATGCAACCCATAATCTAGTTGATGAGAGCCAGGGGAAAACCCAAATGTGTGATTATCATTTTGATATATAATCAACTCACTTTGTCGAAAGTCTCTAATAGATCAATTTTGAGGGTAAGTCCCTTGAGTTTTTTGAGCTTAATGGAGTGTAGGGGTTCTTGGGCTGAGCCAATAGCATCCTGAATGTGTCTATGGCTGAGGAAAGCAAATTTCTCCTGAGAGATATGGTTGGATAAAATGGGATCAATGCAGTTGACTATGATTTTGGAGATAATTTTATACAGACAGTTGCAAAGTGAGATAGGGTGGAAGTCATTAAAATAGGCTAGTGAGTCGGTTTTAGGGATGAAAACCAAGTAGGGGAAGTTTAGTGGGGGTGGATGTGCCCAGTAGTTCTACTTTCTTCAATGACCGCCAGCAGGTCCTGTCCCAGTAGCTCCAGAAATGCAGTGTAGAATTTAGCCAGCTAGCCATCCGGACCAGGACTTTTGTCCTTCTTGAACCATTTTAATGTGCCCTCCAATTCCTTCATTGTGACAGGTTGTATCAGGTCTTCCACTGCATTTGGATCAACAAACCTAGGGAAGTGACCAGCCAAGTTAATGATGTCCAGGAGAGTTATGGTTTCCGGGGCAGTGAATTGATTTTAAAATGAGTGTTCCCCAACCTGGTTAATTGTGGGTGGGTGGAGGCCCATCCATCTTGATCACAAGGTAGCTTCCAAATGGTGTTAGAGGCCTTCCTACCAATGGAAAAATTGTGGAAAAACTTAGTGTTTCCATCTCGAGCTTTAATCCATATAGCCCTACTTTTCAGCCTCCACTGTTCTTCCTTTTCAAGAAGGATCTTTGCCTTTTGGTTTTCAAGATTCATTAGTTGGAGTATCGTGTCATTGGTTAAGTAACCAAGCCCCTTTTCATATATGAGCTAGGATATCTACATTTTGATGTCCTTCAGGTTCTGTTCATCTCTCAATTTTTTCTGCTTAGACCATTCCTCTGTGATAGTCCTAAGTTTTTTTAGACGTGCATAGAAATCTGTTGCCATTCTCTACTCCCTGAGAGCATGTTGTGCCCGCCAATATTCTATGACCAAGTTGATGTATTCTAAGTATTTTAGGAATCTAGAAAAGAATTTGAAAGGAGCACAAGGCTTTTGGAGGGGCCAGAGATCTGTAGATATGTTGGGAGGTGATCAAATAGACCTCTAGTACCAACCCATTGCCTGTATAAGGGAAGGGAGTGGAGAAGATCTTCATGTATCAAGAAGCGATCCAGTCTCTGACCCAGGGCAGCCTCACCCGTCCTTCTGTTATCCCATATGGGCAATTTCTCGTTCATGGGAACAACAACGAATTTGAAATAATCCAGTAGTGTGCTCATCTTGTCCGATATAAGGTCAATATGTGAGTGATGGCTCCATGATTCATCCATTCCCAAAGAAAAATTTAAATCACCACCAATAATGGTGGTGCCCGAAACAAGCGAATGGTCCAACATGTTGTGTAAAAACTCAAGCCTGTTCTGGTTAGGAGCATAGATGTTAATCGCTTTTATCTGGAACCCCAGTTCACTCACAAATATATCCATACAAATGAAGCCCACACCACCCCAGGATGAAATATGCTTGATAGTTTTAGGGTTGATTCCTATAGCAAGACTCCCCAATCTACCAACTGCATCCAATCCCTGAAAATACCAGCCTGGTAGGATAGAGTATAGGGTTCTGGTTATGATGTCAGATGTGCTAATGGTTTCCTCTAGGAGAAGGATGTCACAGTTGGAGTTGTGTAAAAGTCATTTAAGAGCCAATCTCTTTTTGGGGTTGGGTAGTCCCCTGTAGTTGTAGGAGAGCCAGATCATGGGGAAACAGGGATAGAGGGCTCAATTTATCTAAGTGCCCTTTCGATAGTAGATTGTCAACCCCTCGCTACATCGCCACAGCAGTCCTAATGGTTGTTTTGATATTGGATGGGCGCCCTCTAGTGGGCTTAATTTTGGTCATTCCACGAGAGTGGCCCAAACCAAATTGAGGTGATATTTTTCGAGATCTAGATCTGAGGTTGTAGGGATGAGATCCCACTCCAGATGGGGAGGATGTATGAGAGGGAGGAGTGGAATTACCCCAAAGAGAGGTAGGTGTAGTAGAGAATGTGGGGGGAGGGGAAATAATGGTGCATGAGATGGTGGGGATAGAACAGAGGAAGGTGTTAGGAGGTGTCATTGGTGAATGCAATGAAGTAACCATAACATATGATAAAGATACAGAGGTTATGGGAATGGATTCATTACCCGAATTAGGCGTCACTTCTGAAGCAGATTTGGAGTGTGCACGAGGAGGAGAGCTAGGAGTCTTCCGCTGATTTTTTGCCTTCTGTGTAGCCCCAACTGCAGCCTCAGGTGGTGCCTGTCCTTATAGCTGGTCACCCTTTTTTGGCTCCTCTGAGATAAGATGTTTAGCCCCACCTGAGGTCTCTGTTGTCGTCTATGAAAGTAGTGGACAATCCTTGTATAGGTCACCCACTTTATGGCACCCCCTACATCGGAATGGGACTTCTTCATAGTCCAGGAGCTGTCTATGAGAGAAATGTCATCTGTGTAGTGTGACCTTTTCTTCAAGTCCCTCCCTGGTGTCAAGGTGGACTAGAATCCTTTCCATAGTGATAATTTTGGTCTTTTTATAGGACTTGTCATGCTCAAGGTAAGTCCCCAATGCATCGCCAATGCGTTTGAATACCTGGGGCATCTAGAACTACATGGGAAAACCAAGAAGTCTGACCCAAATAGGTCCTACTCACAACTATTCACGCTCCGGATTGAGAGAGGATCCTATCTCTTAAGTAGTACAGGAGCAAGCTCTATATGCCAGTAGCACGATAGTATCTAGTTCGTATACTCATCCCTATGGAAGTGGAGGGAAAACCAACCTCTAGACAAAACCCTAATCACAGGGAGTTCTTTCAACAAAGAACTGCAAATCTCCATGGTCCATTGATGCAGACTCTCCACCGAATATTTCCCGCCACCAACTCGCCCAACAAGAACCTTCCTCATCGTGTCCATAGCGTCTACCATAGGAACGTCTTCACCAACGGTCAGATTGATGTTTGTGTCCACCGCTCTGAGACACCGGCCCTTTTTTGGCTTGTTCGTGCAATGTCCCATGGGATGTTCTCTAAATAAACTCCTGCATGCTTCCGAGGAGCCTTGCGGGGTAGATAATGCAGGTCTAGGGTTTGGTATGGGTGAACTAAAGCATCCAAATCTAATAGAAGAATGAGGGTTGTAACTACACAAGCTTGGGTGCACGAAGGATTGAGTTGGGAGCGGGGGGTTTGAAGGACCAGCTAGAGTGAGTGAGTAGGAAGGTGTGCTCACAGACATGGAATGGTGCGGAAGCAGAGTCAGGGGAGAGTCAAAGGTGGGCAAGGCCTGTAGACTGGTGCCAAGCAGGTTTAAGGTAGCTAGTGAGAGTGGAGGGCATTCCAGACTGGGGATGTCTTTAATGTTGACAGCAGGGGGGAGCCGTCTTTCGGTGGAGGGCATGTGTTGCAGTGTCTATAGTGTAGCTGTCATTCAAGGCACTTTTTTCTGCCAGGGGCCCGTGTCAGGGCCAGCTTCATGTGCCCAAATCTCTTGTTCAGGCATCAGGTCCTCCTCGTAATCCACAAGGTCTTCTTCTACCATTGCTAACCAATAGTTATCTAACCTCCATATAACCAGGGGGTGGGAGTCTACTGTGAAAAGGGTGTTCGCTAAAATGACGGATGATAACCCAAAACTAAAACAACAACCGACAAACCTATTATGGTCATGATGTGAAAACAAATATTGTATTCATAATATGTGGTCAGACCCGCATGGTTAAACCCCAAACAAAAACCATTTCCATTGCCACGGGTATCAGGTCCAAGTCTCCATGGTGACCTAGGGTTCCACCATTACTAGGGTTTTCAGTCTACTCTCACTAGCACCGGTTCCACAGATCTCTGACTGAAGTGTCATGATCCAATGATATATCAATTAGAAATATCACAATATATTGGATGATGATTTCTCTTACATTTTAACAATTACATGTCATTTATTATGTAGAAAACTTGTTTTGAGGTCAAAATATATTAATACATGCAATAATTATGTTTATTATCCATATGTACCTATTTAATATTTAATTATTTCCAAGCTACTTATCTATTTCAAAAAGAAAAACCTCTAATAATTAAGATTGCTTGAAGTTCAAAATGTATTCATTCACACAACATTCATTTTTATTATATTATTTTTTGTAACTTTAAGGTGATATCATATCAAATTCCAAATCAAAAATTTACATTGGTCATCTATCCATGTTATTCATAGAAACATTGAAGGTGGTCTCAATCTGCCTTTAGGGGAACCATACATATTGACCACCTTCCTCAGATAAGTCATAATAGTCCAAAACTAGCTAAAAGAGAGAAAAACCTATAATCATATTAAAAATAAAAACACCTAAGGAAATAATTAGAAGTCAAGAATCAAAATAAGGCGCATGTGCAATATCTCTCACACTAGATTCATGAATAGTTGGAGCTTAATCTCAGATTAGAGGTGACTCTCAAGGTGAGCTACTTAAGAATCCCTCATAGTGATGAAAATATTATATTGTTCCTCTTGATTCTCCTTTAGTATTGATCCAAGAAGAGTTTTGAGTTTCCAGTGAAAATATCTTGAGTTAATATATTTTATTCCATCTTCCCCTAGTGTGGCTAGGATCAACAACGAAGTGAGAAAGATCCTCAATAATGTCCTGGTCTGAAAACAAAAGGTGTTCATCAATAATATGAGATTTTAGGAACCTAATATCAACTTTAATCTCATGAGGAATAACAAGATAATAAATATTTATGGTTTGATGCATCTGGACTTTAGCACGGTTTTGGTTTCGTAATGACCAAAAATTTAAACATACAACTAATTACGTCAATTTATTTCATTAATAATCAACATATAAAATATTAAAATAATTAGCATATAATTTAGAAACCATTAGCAAATATCACTTACCTATAGTGACAATATACCTTACTGGTGATTTACGAGATGTAACGTTATCTATATCATACTGACCGCAACAAAGTTTTGGGGACAACTCTCTACCCAACTGTACGCACAATTGCAAAGATTATTTCTAAAACTAACTATCCCTGAGCCCTCAACCAATTACTACTTCCAGGGAATTATTTGTCTCACAACACTCTCCTTCAAAGATAATGAATGCTTTTCATCTTCATTTTCGTCCATTAAATACAACAAACCGTTCAAAAAATGGAAGTGGATTGGAAAGGAACCCGCACGTATACATTCAAAGTGTCAACATGACAACTTTTTATTTCTTTTTCTTTGTTTAACTCTTGCTTATTTTATTCCTTTTTACCTTTTTTCTAGCTTTATATATATAATTTTATCTATTTACTATTATTATCTTTTCTTCATTATTTATTATTTATTTGCTATTATTATATTTGATCTATTTATAGTATTTCATTTATTATTATTATTATTATTACTATTGGGAATTACATACTCCCCCTCTTTAAGGAACTTCATGCTAGAGTTAAGTTTAATCGTTTAAATTTTTATTATTTCATTTATTTATTTATTATTTCACGTTTTCCTCACACCCACAATTGAACTAGTATACTAGCATGCATCAAAATTTACACAATACCATGGAAATCCTAATGAATCTCAATTTCATTTTTCCCAACATTCAAAACTAAGCATAAATTATCATTGGTCTATACCATAGCCCAAGGATCCACCCAAGACTCACCCCAAGTTTCATGCCTCATCTTCCCCAAGGCACGCATCCCATCCCTATACTCAATGACTCTAGGCGTCTCGCAAGGTTGGTCCAACTCGATCCACACTCAATAAGGTGCACAACCCCAACCATTGAAGTTCTATACACAATTATGGATTTCGACACCCCACTCTAATATCAAAAACTCAACCCCCCAAGATGCTCTCATAGCCCATAAAGAGCTACCAATAAAGAGCTATACAAGGAAAAAGAACCACTGACATATGTAGTGATGATTGAGTCTATCCACAACCCATATGTAATTACAAGTTTTAGGTGCTTTACCACCCTCATTTCGATAGACACCCTAGCCACCTCGACTATTGTGCATGTATTATCGAGGTTAGACACTCGTACTAAAATACACCAAATAAATAATACATAAGAAAATGGCATATGACAAGATGAAACTTATCATTATACATGAAGCAAATGAGAGCAGGAGTGAATACAGTTGGAGGGAAATGAATGGAACCAAAGGGATGAAGAAATAAACCAATCCCAACATATAGAAAGTTGAATTCATACCTCACTTATAGACCTTTGAAATTAAGAATTATAGACCAGCCACATAAGAAAAAACTAGTAACAATATGACAAGATGGAAGAGGAAATGAGACAATGTGTATAGGCGTTACCGTGAGAGGTGTCACGTGACTTGTTCCTAGGAATGATCTTAAGAAATCAAACAAGAATGTTATTCCTAGAGTGAGATAAATATGTTCAAAACCAATTTAACTCCTATCAAATTGATAATGCCCCATGCTCTTGAGATTTTAGTCCAAGCCATGTTATGAAGTCTATGCCTCAAGAAGCTCAAACTCATAGCTACTACAAGTTAAAACTCCAACAACCAAAATATCCATGATATCCTCAAACTAAACAAGGATCATATTTTAAATTAGAAAAATCACATGCACTATAGGATAGATATATTTTTCTTGTCTTTGAGGTTTCTGTGAGTTTCATCATTGTTTAGATTATCTTCCAGATCCATCGCATAAGGATTCTTTTCCATCGACGTTTCGAACCAGCAACGATGGTTCATCTTCAGGATGTGAGAAAATATTGAAAGACTCGTCTTATTTTTCAATTATATATATAGAGATGCTTAGCCAACAGATATAATTAATTTAATTATTCTTTTTTACTTTAGGTTTATGGTTATATTAATTATATTTGTTTTAATTTTCTAATTTATATAATTATTTTAATTTAATTTTAATT